>ONZH01011410.1:0-145609 GCA_900303285.1 Rhinella marina | reverse complement strand
ATCCGTGATGAAGTCCATGGACAGATGTGACCAAGGTCTACCAGGTATGGGTAATGGAGGCAACTCACCCATAGGCCGAGTCTTGGGATTCTTGGACCTGGCACAAGTATTGCACGCAGTTACAAAAGCCTGAACATCTCTGGAGATTGACGACCACCAATACTGCCTAGAGACCAACTCCTTGGTGGCATTGATACCAGGATGTCCACATAAAACAGAGCTATGGCACTCACCCAGCAGTCGCAACCGCAAATGAGCTGGCACAAATAACTTGTCATTGGGAGTACCAGTGGGAGCAAATGTTGTCCTGCCACGATTTCAGAAGCGAGATCAGATGAGGTAGCGGCTACGATGATGTCAGCTGGCAGGATGGGCTCAGGAGGGACGTCAGGAGGCTGATACGCCTGGAAACTTCGGGATAAGGCATCGGCCTTAATGTTCTTGCTTCCGGGCCTGAAGGTAACACAAAAGTCAAAACGAGTAAAGAACAAAGCCCACCTCGCCTGTCTGGGATTCAATCGCTTAGCAGATTCCAGAAACATCAAATTCTTATGATCCGTGAGGACCGTAATGCGGTGTAATGCCCCTTCTAAAAAATGACGCCATTCCTCAAATGCCCACTTGATTGCTAGTAACTCCCTATTACCAATGTCATAGTTTCTCTCGGCAGGAGAGAACTTGCGGGAGAAGAAGGCGCATGGCTTGAGATTAGTTAAGGTGGAAGACCCCTGGGACAGTACTGCCCCCACACCATCTTCAGATGCATCCACCTCAACTACAAACGGCTTATTTTGATCAGGCTGGATCAGCACAGGAGCATCAACAAAAAACGCTTTAGCTTTTCAAAAGCTTCAATAGCTGCAGGGGACCAGTTGACTAAATCAGCTCCCTTGCGGGTCAAATCCGTAATGGGTTTGGCTATAACAGAAAAATTTTTGATAAATTTCCGATAGAAATTAGTAAAACCCAGAAATCGCTGGAGCGCCTTCAGAGAGGAAGGTCGCACCCAATCTACAATGGCCTGTACCTTACCCGGGTCCATTTTGAAGGAAAAAGGGGTGAGAATGTATCCCAAAAAGGTCACTTCCTGAACACCAAAGGTACACTTCTCCCCTTTGACAAACAACTTGTTCTCACGCAACACCTCCAGCACTTGCCTGGTGTGGGATACGTGACTCTCCCAGTCTGTAGAAAAAATCAAGATGTCATCAATATAGACAATTACAAATTTTCCAATAAATGGTCTAAAAATGTCATTGACAAAATTTTGGAACACCGCAGGAGCATTACTTAACCCGAAAGGGCATTACTAGGTACTCATAATGACCCTCCGGGGTATTAAAGGCAGTTTTCCATTCATCACCCTCACGGATTCTGATCAGGTTGTATGCCCCCTTCAGATCTAGCTTAGTAAACCAACAAGCACCCTGAACCTGATTCAACAAATCAGGAATAAGGGGCAGCGGGTACCTGTTTTTAACAGTAATTTTATTGAGTTCCCTGTAATCAATACAGGGCCTCAACCGTCCATCCTTTTTTCCGACAAAGAAAAATCCTGCCCCCATGGGAGAAACAGAAGGCTGGATGTGACCCTTGGCCAGACTCTCCTTGAGATAATCCCTCATAGACTGACGCTCTGGAGTAGAGAGATTATAGATACGGCCCTTGGGATATCTGGACCCCTCAATAATATCGATGGCACAATCATATTGCCGGTGAGGAGGGAGGAACTCAGTCTCGGACATGGAGAAAACGTCCGAGACTCAGTGGTACCTCCCAACTGCAATACAGATTTGCAACACTTGTCACAATTCAGCCCCCATTTTTCTAATTCACCTGTTGACCAATTGATTACAGGATTGTGGTGCGAAATCCCAACCGTCAGGGTCACACTAGGAGTACAGAACTCGATCCTCCCATTATTTAGGGGGGTGGAGTCGAGGGCGATAATTTGAATACCCTCCCTTAAAGGGACCATCGGTAAACCCACAGACTGTACAAAATCAAAATTAATAAAATTAGCAGCAGAACCAGAGTCAACAAAAGCCTTTCCAGAACCCCTGAATTGATCATATGCAATGGAGATGGGTACTAAAATCTTTCTCCTTACCACTGCTGGGGTTACCTTACTTCCCACCGGAGATCTCCTAGAGGGCGGAAGTTTTGGACACTGCTGGAGCCAGTGGTTCACCTCACCGCAGTAGAAGCAGGCTCCCTTTAAACGTCTTTGGTTTTTCAGGATACCTCCTAACTGCATGGACTCCGGGACCTTGGCAGGAGGTGGACTCAGAGGAGGAAACTCAGGCAGGACGACAGCTTGAGGAGTACTTGATCGTTCCCTCTGTCTTTCTCTCACCCGTCGATCCAGCTTAATAGCTAAAGTCATGCTCGTCTCTAGGGAGTCAGGAGTAGGATAACTAACCAGAAGGTCCTTGAGTTGGTCTGACAGCCCCACCCTAAACTGGCTTCTCAAAGCTGGGTCATTCCACCCAGAGGAGACACACCACTTCCTGAACTCTGCACAGTAATCCTCTACTGGGCGGTTCCCTGCTGAATATTCCTGAGCTGAGTTTCTGCTACAGTGGCCCAGTCTGGTTCTTCATACAAAAGACCTAAGGCCTGGAAAAAGGCCTCCACAGACAACAGACATGGGGAGTCAGATGGCAATGAGAAAGCCCACTCCTGCGGATCCCCTTGCAGCAAGGAAATAATAATTCCTACCCGCTGCTGCTCAGAACCCGAGGAGTGTGGGCGTAAACGAAAATATAATTTACAACTTTCCTGGAAAGAACGGAAAGTTTTTCGGTTACCCACAAACCGATCGGGCAACCTTATATGGGGTTCAATAATGGAGGGAGCGGCTGCGGGTGCAGTTTGCAGCTGCTCCTGGTGTTGGATTCTCTCGGCCAGATCCTGGATCATCTGAGCCATGTCACCTATATGATCCGTGAGAACTCGCAACGGCTCCATTTAGTATGGCCTGTGATTCTGTCACGGGGGAGACAAGGGAAGGTGCGCCCTGTACTGAATACCCCCCCGTTCTCTCCCTGCCTGCTTGCCTCAGTCGGCCCTAGGCGGCCGCGGACAACCACGGTGACGGTCCCTGCTCTGTATAAGTGCACAGGGAGGAACAGGGAACAATTGGAGAGACAAACACAGACGAAACAAACACAATATCAGAATAGTCAGCAAGCCGGGTCATACACAGGAGATAACGTCAATACCAGGGGTGAAGCAAAGAGAGGTCGAAGTCCAAGTCCAAGGTCAGGGTCAAACAGCAAATCAAACACAAGGTCGCACAAGCACTGATCAAAGTAGTAATGCTAATCACAGGCAATTAGGGAGGACAACTAGTGGCTTTAAATAGCCCTCCACTGGGTCATGTGACAGGGCCAGCGTCACATGACCTCATTTGCATACCGAGCGCTGGCCAAACGTGACCAGCGCTCAAATATGCACCAAATTTGGTCATGTGGCGTGGCCAGCGCCACATGACCCAAAACCAGGTATATAATAAATGTTCTGAGCGCTGGTTTCCCAGACCAGCGCTCAGATGTCCCCGCCTGCTCGTTTACTAGGGGGGCGGGGAGGACGCCGGACGCGCTGTATCAGTGCGCGTGCCGGACCCTCTCCTGTGAGTGTCTTCATGGAGACGAGGATGCAGGATGCACTCCTGGGAGACCGGCGGCACGGCAGAGGGGAAGCGCGCCGCCGGCTCCCCGTTACAGTATCACTGGCCTGGGCGGGGCTAAGCTCTGTTCACTTGAATGGAGCTTAGCCGCGCCCAGGCCAGTGATAGTAGTCGTGACGTCACTGGGCCTGAGGAAAACACAGCGAAGGCCGCGGCGCTCCTGCAGCGCCGCTGCCTTCTCAAACAGCTGATCGGCAGGGGTCCCGGGTGTCGGACCCCCGCCGATCAGATGCTGATGATCTATCCAGAGGATTTCTGGAAGCAAACAAAACACCAACTGTAAAAAAGCTGAAGTTGAAAAAAGGATGGCTTCTACAAATGAATGATGATCCTAAACATCTCAAAATCAACAATAGACTACCTTAAATCTGAGGAACATTATTGAAAATCTGTGAATAGACCTCAAAAGACCAGTGCATGCAAGATGGCCCAGGAATCTCACAGAATGGATGAAAATTCCTCAAACCAGGACTGAAAGACTATTGGCTGGCTACAAAAAGCATATAGCAAGCTGTGATACTTGCCAAAGGGATGCAATTAGGTAGTCATGGAGGGTGCCCAAAGTTTTGCTTTGGCTCCTTTTTCCTTTTTGTTATTTTGAAAATGTAAAAGATGAAAATAAAAGAAATGTTTTTGCTTAAAATACAATGGGAGCGTGTCATCTTTAACGTTATGACCTTTGGAGATCATTTCATCTTCAACTTGCTTAACTGTTCACAGTAAGAGTAATTTTGACAAGGGGTGCTCAAACTTTTGCATGCCACTGTATATGGAAGCAGTAAAATTCTCTGCTTTGTTTAGTTATGAAATGTACAGACTTATTCTTCTTCTTTAGGGCTCATTGGACAGTTAATCAATCAGTTTTATACAGTTATAGTAGATTATATTTTGCTCTAAAGATTATGTCAACTAGTGCAGATATTCTGTCAGGAAAGTAAGATATATGCCTCATAGCTCATTCACTTATATCCTCTGGAATGTCTGTATCAGGAACCTGTCCTGCAGGAAAATCTTTAAGAGAACACTAATCTTTTGCATGCAATTTATACTAGTGATATCCTTTTATGTAGTAGAGGAACCTGCAGAGTCCCAGAGCAGGGGAGTAGAGGATGGGAGTGGTGATATGGTACATATTGCAGCAAATTGTACTGTTACAAGGTATTTCAGTACAATCCTCTCAATAGCAGCGTATGGACAGCATCAAATGATGGTAGTTGTAGTACTCTCTCTCGAAAGACACTTTTTAGTTTCTCAGCAGAACCACAGAAATTATTTTTTTAAAAACTCTTTCCGTAGTTCCCGAGCTGAGGGGTGCAGAACTAAGGCTACTTTCACACTAGCGTTTTTTCTGGATCCGGCAGGGTTCAGCAAAAACGCTTCCGTTACTGATAATACAACCATCTGCATCCTTTATGAAAGGATCCGGTTGTATTATCTTTAATATTGCCAAGACGGATCTGTCATGAACTCCATTGAAAGTCAATGAGGGACGGATCCATTTTCTATTGTCAGATTGTGTCATAGAAAACGGATCCGTCCCCATTGTCTTCCATTGTGGGTCACGACGGATCTGTCGTGCTCTGCATCCCATGACGGAAAGAAAACTGCAGGTATGAGAACGGAAAGGAATGCATTTTGGAGCATTCTGTTCACTTACATTTTGAATGGAAGCATTTTTTTCTGGTATTGAGATCCTATGACGAATCTCAAAACCGGAAGATAGAATCGCTAGTGTGAAAGTAGCCTAAGATACAGGTGGCCAGTCCGACTCAAAGTGTGGTAGAATGTGGTAGTATTTTTTTTTCAACATACGTTTAACATACGAATCAAACAGAAAAAAAATATTGTACCATACCTCATCAAAAAGTTCCAAATTTTTGCACAAAATGTGGCTTGCATTGAAATGTTTGAATTTTGTATATCAGAATCTGGCATACAGCACTGTGCAGCAAATATCCCCTAATGTTTCTTGTACATGGAGACCATAAAGGAGCCAGGCAGTCTCTTTGCCAGTGTGCATGAGTCCTTAAAGGGTATTTTTACCAAAAAAATCTGATTCGTGACTACTTCATCATGAAGCGCATTTCTTAGTAAGTAGTGAGTGCAATGGCAGGGAGTGGCGATTGCGCCGCTCACCGTCATTGTACCCCTCAGATGATCGCGGCATCTGATATAAATAAAAGAGTGTCAAAATTTAAAAAAAAAAAAAACCTGATCCATTTGCTCACGATGGCCGGCTGCCGCCATCTTGCTTGAAGGTCTGGCGTCAAATCTTGCGCGGGCCGAGATGGTGTCATCACACCAGCTGGCATGGTGACGTGATATGTCGCTGCGCATGGGATTTCAGCCGAGATCTTCAAGCAAGATGGCGGCAGCCGACCCATCGCGAGCAAATGGATCAGGTAAGTATTTATTTTTTACACTATTTCAGTTTACATCGATTTGCTACCGTGAAGCACAAGAAAATTCGGCTTCGCAGCTAATCGAATTTAGCCTGAAATTTGGATCGAAGTCCACTTTGTGCATTTGGATTCGTTGAGCATTATTGATGGCCTATCCTCAGGATAGTTCATCAATATCTGATCGATGGGGATCGAAAACCCACACCACGCAAATCAGCTGTTACTGCTTAGCTCCATTCCCGAAAGTCAGCGCCTGAACTGTGCAGCTCTGTCCAATGGGTAGTGGATGGAGCTGGTTACTGCAATGCTGCTCCCATTGAAGTGATTGGTGTCTAGCTCCATCCACTACACAATGGATGGAGCTGTGTACTTCCGGCACCAGAACTACTGGGTAACAGCTGATCGGCAGGGGTACAAGGTGTCGGACCTCTGCTGATTTAGATATTGATGACCATTCCTGAGGATACGCCATCAGTATAAAAATCCTGGAATATCCCTTTAACTGAATAAAGCAATTTCCCACCGATGCATTTTTTTTGGTTTGCTGCATATCATGTACTGTAATACACTCTCCATGGATCCTACAGGATAGCAGAATGCCACACATTATTACTGTGCGTCGGCTTCATTGTATGAGGAGTCTGAAAACCTTTCTGGTCCATTTATATCACTTTTCAGCTTTACATGATAGCGGCAATTACCCGGTCTTGAGAGCCCATTTGCGGTAGCATCAGCGTGTCATTCGTATGTTAATCCAGACGTAAATATCACACAACAGAAAAAAAAATTCAATATCCCCCGCTCTCTAAATAGCTTTTTAGAATTCAATTCCTAATAATCCGCGAGAAGTCTATTTTTTTGTTATTTTTATCCTGAAAGAGACGGCGAGTTGTCTTTATGGATTCTTCTTTGGTAGAGCTCATCCTGCAAACACATAATAACGTTAGGATAAATCTTTGCTAACAAAACCGGATCGAGCTTGAAATTTGCCATTAAAACATTAAGGACATTAAGAACCAGATAAAAGCGACTCCATCCGCGCTGTTACATTAGCCTTAAACAAACACGTTCAGACAGCCGGGTTATGGCTATAATCTGATATAAGCAAAGTTATTGCCAGACAATGAGATATTTCTCACCGTTCTACCCGAGCAAATTAACAAATGTCTCAGCAATCTGCTTCAATTAGCGCCATGGAACAGCTAAATGCACAGGCTCCTCGGCATTACGAGCTTCCCGCACTTACTTATAAACCTCAGGATCTTTAATACTGCATGGATTTTTATCTATACTCTTGAAAAGCTTCATAAACCACACGGAGGCAGGATCAATGTCCATTTTTGGCCATAGGTAGTCTATGAAAGAGCCTGTAAAGCAGTCAGTCTGAATGCATTTTGTCTCCAGATGAGTTTACAATAATTAAAATGGCCGTTTAGTACAGTATCTGTTTAGACAAACTGTAAACACATGGTTAGGTCCAAAATTTTTATATTTATATAGTGGTTGTAACTTTGCAACTATATTACATTGCTCCAAAACTCTTGTCAAAAACAAAAGTGAAAAAATATTGCCTGTCTGCAGCCACCACTAGGGGGAGCTTTGGAGCTTACTGCCTACTGTTTCTACATAGACTGCAATACTAAAACAGTATGCAGTAATCTCATCAGCTCCCCCTGTTGGTAGTTGCAGGTAGTCAGAATTGAATGTTTAGGCAGGGTTTATAACTGCTATAACAATATATTAAAGGGAGTATATAACCAGGAAATTCACTGATAAACCATGTACCATGTCTTGTAGAGCTAGCTCAGCTGAAGGTAATGATACCTTTCACTTAGCCATATGCTGCTTCATTCTGGAGAAAAAGTGAATTTAATCCATATGCAAATGAGCAGTTTGGTGCACAAAGGGCAGGCTCAAGCCACTCTGTGCACCCTTCCCTCTCATTCTTGATTGACAGTGCCAGGTTCCTGCATAGTCATCTTGCCTAGACATGTCATTCCAGTAGGATCGGGATGGGTTACCAGAGCAAGTAGGAGGAAATACACAGCTTCATCCATTGTGCATTGGGTATTGCTGGTAACTGCAATGCTGTCCAGTTCTTTCCACTACACAGTGGATGGAGTGGTGCAGTTTCAAGACTGACTTCTGACACCAGAGGTACAAGGTAACAGCTGATCAGTGGGAATGCCAGGTGTCAGACCCTCGCTGATCAGATATTGATGGCCAATACTGAGAATAGGCCATCAATGTTAAAGTCTTGGACATTGCCGAATACTCAGGGGTGGGCTTGGAACCTAAAGTGGCACTGAAAAAAATACTAAAAGTGGCCCAATGTTGTAGTCAGGTCCAGGATGATGAAAGGCAGGGCCAGCAATTCCATATTGTGGCCCATTATACCACCCCAACAGAGCTAAATACCACAGTCCATCACAAAATACTGCCAACAGGACAAAATACATCCCCAAAAACTTCCACTGGCCGGCCGTGAGGAGGGCTCATCGGCCCAACAGGAAATTTCCCTGTAAGTTCTAAGGCCAATCCACCCCTGTAAATACTGGTGCAGGAGGGAGGGGTTATCAGTGACTGACAGCTACTTTTCTATGTACACTTATACACACAATGCTATCAATCACTGATAATTCCCCCCTCCTGTGCTGATCCAGGCACATCATAGCTAAATAGGTTGTCACTATGGTGCAATCATTTTAAAGGGGTTTTCTGAGATTTGATATTGATGACCTATCCACATGATAGGCCATCAATATCAAATTGGCAGGGGTAAAGCACCCCTGCCGATCAGTCCTTTTTTTAAAGGCTGCAGCACTCCGGTGAGCGCTGCAGCCCCTCCATAGGCCAGTGATGTTACATTCATCGGTAAAATGGCCTAGGCGCAACTCAGTCCCATTCAAGTGAGCTGCAATAGCAAGCACAACTGCTATCCAATGGACGGCGCTGTGCTTGGTAAGCTGTGACCACCGTGGCCTCCTCAAACAGCTGATCGGCTTGGGTCCTCCGTGATCTGATGATAGGTCATGAATATCAAAATTTTGGAAAACCCAAAACCGAATCTGTGCAGCATGAAGAGGCATTCTGTTATGCAACAAAATTTAGGAGGTTGGAAATGACTGCTCTATGGAATAGTCTTGACTTCCCCACTATTTGGTATTAATGGAGTTTAATTTTTTGACGTTTACTGCAAATTTACACCATTTTGGGAAACTAATGTGTTGTTCAATTGATTCTGTGTCTTCATATATTCACTTCTAGCTAAATTTAGATATTGGCATGCTCCGCCTGTATTTCAGGTTGTGATTTCCCAGTCATAATTGTACATATCTGTGTGTACTTGATGTTTATATGTCCCCAGCTATACTGGGTTTTTTAATTTTACATCTGCAGCCCTCCCTTCTCAGTCTCAATAGTATCAAATCTGGCTATTGTGCTGTGTTCTGCCACCGCTAATCTGCAGATTTGTTTGAATGCGACTGCTCCCGTACAACTTCAGAATAATAATTTCTGGTTCATAAACTAATGTCACTGCTTGCATACATTTTAATATGGCAGTGAGATAATGCCAGGCGGTCCTTTCAGCTCTTTGGGTACTTGTGTGAATTTACAAATCCTTATCGCTCTGTCATTTAACGGAGAAATTCAATTATGCTTCATTTTACAAAGCGCTACAAATTAATGATATTTTAGAGATATTTCGTTTACTGAATTTCATTCTGGGCTGTTTTATAATATTAGATAAAGGCACTTTCATTTTAAAATGTAACTTTACGCCGACTTAATGAAGTGCAGAGTAAATTTGCCTCAATTAATAAGCCTATTAGGATTCTGTAATGCAGAAATGTGCTCTACATACCCACGAGCAGGTCTGGCCTATGTCAAGTCAATACAGAAGGGCAAGAGCTCAAGCACATCATTTTATTACATGCTCCGAGTGCTACAGTGCACTCAAGAAGGTCTCTACACCTGTAGATGTGGCAAGTGACCTTTGTATGGATGCCTCTACTCTGTGTCTATCATGCCACAATGCGCTAATCCAGGGATGGCCAACCTGTGGCTCTCCAGCTGTTGCAAAACTACAACTCCCAGCATGCCCAGTCTGCCTACAGCTATCAGCCTACAGCAGGGCATGGTGGGAGTTGTAGTTTTACAACAGCTGGAGAGCCCCAGGTTGGCCAGCCCTGCGCTACTCAATATATGCTCTGATATACTTACAAAAACGGAACAACACACTATGAAAATAGCATCGCGACCCACGGCACAATACTCAAGTGGAGTGGCATGTCATCTGTATGCAGTGGTTGGGTTTGGGGAGGCCACAACACTACGCTGGATCCCCTGAACTCCATTGAGGTGTCACCATGTGTTGCAGCTCTCTGGATGGGATGATGAGGCATGGTGCACCCCAATGGGAAATAAGTCCAGAGAGTCAGAGTCTGCAATAACCAGTGTGCTTCTTTACTGGAGGAATTCAGGTACAAAACAATACAGGCAATGCACTGAGCTGGCTTCTCCAGTCTCTTCCCTGGCAGAAGAAGGTTTCATGCTGAAGAAAGGCCTGAGCTAGCCATCCCTCTCTCAGAAAGCTGGATCCCTGGCCAAAGGCTAGTGACCAAGAGTCTGTGGCTCAGTCATCCAGCTGGTGACCCAGGATGTGGGGCAGAGTATCCCCATCTCAGTGTTTTATGCAGTCTGGAGGAGTCTCTCCTACTAAGCACTGGTCCCTATCTGCAGACAGTGAATCTTTCTTACTAAATGCCGGTCTCTATCTGCATATAACTAAGGGTTCTAACAGATCTCCTTACATACTGTAGCTGAACTAGCATCTAGTAGGAGCAGTAGAGTGGAGAAGCACAGCCTAATCAGATACACTGTTGCAATTTCATAGACTTGTATAGAGCTTCAATGAAAATCTATCGGAATGAATACGTTTTTCTATACATAAACAAGTCTTAAGACGTAAACAACAAAGAAAAATCAGTCAGTCAGAAGTAGAGATGAGCGAATCATCCAAAATTTGCTTCGCCGAATGTTTTGTACCTAATACAAAGCTATTCGGACGAAGCTGGGTACAAATCATTCGTTATTCTGTCGTGTTCTGCAAACATTCACTCACTAATGACGAACATACAGTTGTTAAAGGTACGCTACTTATGTGAACACGTACGCATGAGCGTACAAATTGCGTATGAATCCTTAGCGTACTAATGTCTAGCGATTGCGTAATACGCAGGTACGCATGAAGCTAGGTTGTGGTGTGCACTCCTCAGAGGCAGAGCAAAGTTTTACAAATGGCATCCAGGTATTCTTCAACACTTAGCTCTAGAGATCTTAAATACATGATCCAGCTGATGGACCGGCAGGATTATGATGGCACACACAGACAGCCGAACCAGCAATAGAAGGAGATAGTGCAGCAGGTGATCCGAGGCTTGCGGCCAACTATTACGAATTTTACCAGTAGAAGCTGCAGCTACATGTCCTTTGGCACTGCTGCCCTGTGCCACGTTCTCCTTTTTTTGGAGCTCGAGGTCTGTCTGGAAGTGGAACCCTTTTGCTTTTCCATGCCAGACATTTTCACTTGACTGCTGTGGCCCTGCGGGTCTTTGTCTCTCTCCCTGTCTCTCTCCCTGCCTGATTAATATTACTAGCCCTGCACTAGGCCTGATATGTGTATTATTATGGATGCCCAGAACAACACCACAAATTTCAGAAAACAGTTCTCTGTCTTTCACAACTTCACAGTGCTTCTGCTCGTCTCAACAGTTGCAGCACAACTGATGTCACTGGCTTACCGAGCCTATAGGCCAATCAGAGCAAGCCCTTCCCACTAGGTCAGGTCACCACTTTCTTCCCGGGCTTTTTGCCGCCTATTTTCCACACGAATAACGAACTTACAGTAAAAGTTCGCTAATTAACTGAATTTGTACGCATCAGCATATAAATTAACTGATGCGTAGCATTAGCGTACAATTCATCGGACAAGTACGTAGCGTATGCGTACAAAGGTTTAAGAACATTTAAGATTTGAATGGAGCGAATCTGAAAAAATCAGGATGTCGCTTCAGAGTACAAAATTTGTAAGATTCGATACGAATCTACGAAGCGGCGAATAGATTCGCTCATCTCTAGTCAGAAGTTCAGTATGTCTGTCTCACAGTATTAGCTGGATTGTTGAATGCAGTTATAATGCAGTTCAACAATATGAAACAGTATAAGTGCAAACAACAGCAAACATTACAGTGCAAGTGAACCATTCAAGGTGCAATAAAGTAGGGAGTTGATGGCTTTGCATAGTAGCAATAAGGGCAAATTGTCCATAGTCCAATGTATCCTTGCTCCAGGGCACTACATGTATATCAGCTGTCATACATTTCTACAAAGGTTATTTTTGCCGACACTCTATGTGCCACCATATGGAAAACAAATCTTGCCATGCCTCATTGGAAGCTTAATGAACTCTCATTTTCCCTCATAACATTAAAATGAGACTGAAAATTGCAGCCATGTATACTAATACATAAAAAAAATCTAAAAAAACATATGGAACTTCTACGGAAGTACACAGAACTCATATGGTTCCCAGACAGGCCTCCATACAAAAACATAGAATAAAATATATGATAAAAAATACAAGCAGAGGAGTAGTGCACAGGTACACGTCACACGTGGGTCTTGGTGCCTGAGGGGGTCCATAGACCTTTGCGCCACATAGACAGACGTTATGTTAAAGGAGTTTTCCTCCAGAGAGATCATCAATATCAGATTGGTGGGGTTCCAACACATGGCGCCACGCATTGTGCTGTTTTTTGACAGCCTAGGTTGCCGGAAATCAAACAACGGAACAGAGCCAGAAGCAGAAAGCTCCATCCACTATGTAGTGGTTGTGCTGATGTCATGCAGCTCTGCTCCCATTCACTTAAAGTGCAACTGCCATATTTTTTTATTTATTTGCTAGCTCATTAGAGCTAGGCATGTATACCCAAGTAAGTCTGTCAATTATTGTCAAAAGATCTGTAATTACCTATAATGACAGAGCTTTCATTAATGTCTCCTGTCCCTTTCCACTGGTCTCTTAAAAGACCGTTGCTATGGATCATCTAAGAAGACAGGAAGACAGAGGGGCGGTCCTTCACACTGCATGCCTGCATTAGGCTTCAGAGTGCGGAGGCGTGTCTCTCAGTAATCCAATCTGATTGGCAGGCAGAAAGATGCTGGCTACAGCAAGTGTGTATGTGAAGTGAGGGAAGGCAGTTTTGGCCTCAGAGAACTGGCAGAGGAGTCATCTTGAGAAGATCCTCATATTGTAGAGGTTAAAAAAAAGCTGTAACTAAGGGAAAACTCAAGGAAAACAGTGGTATGTGAAGAAACTAAAGATTGCTTTATGTATAATGCTGCACCAGCAGTAACATACGTTAAAACTGATTGTTTTTAAAACATGAAAACATGACCGTTACACTTTAAATGAGAGGTGAGCTGCAATATGGCAGCATGGCAGTTGTGGGTGACCTCCCAACCATGGCAAATAATTAGGACCAGATCAAATATTTTTTTTTGTAATGGTTGCAAGAAAGACCATGCCCTTGTTATCTAGATGAAAATATGGAAATCATTGTTGCAATGCCGTAGCAATTTTACCATGTGCAACCAAACAGTTTGCAGCACGATGGCTGTACATTTACTTAATATAACTTAAAATGCATCACAAATCTCTAAATTAATTTTCTTTTGCATGTTGTAAAAAGGAATACACTAGTAATACATGACCAGAGTTTTCGGTAGGCATTACATCCACTTTATATTCTTTGATTTGTTCCAGCTATTAATTGAATCCTTTGGATGAGCATGCATTTAATGTAACTAAAGATATTAGGAGGGGGCAGCAGAACATTGCTGAGCAATGCATAGTTAAGTAGTTTCTAGATTACATGCTGCTGGCTGTGTAACTCTCACTGGGCATCTTACTGAGAAATGCACCACTGTCTTCATATTTCACTTCAATTATACTACAACTCGGCTGGAAGTGTCTGCTTAGATGTGTTTAGCTTACAAAAAACAGCTAAAAAGATTGAAAAAACATACAGTATCTGTAAACTTCATGGTAACGCATTCGGTTTGGTCTGCCATATGGTGCCAAAATAATGCCGTGCTAAAGTAATAGTGCTTAATCAATAAACTAGGGAAATTCCATCAAAAATGGATTAGATTGTGATGCAGGAACAAGTCACGTACATTTAGATGCTGTCGGTCTAGATTTAGTTTCTTTAAAGGGAACCTGTCATCTCCGAAACACCCCCTGAACTAGAGTAAGTGTTGTATAGTGTAAGTGATGCTGAATCCGGTTATGTAAGTTTTATCTTCATACTCACTTCCATTTCGACGCTGTGCTCCCACAAACCAGCAGTAAAATGCACTCAGTGGACTCCGGTGCTCACTGACATAATGGAGAGGACTCAAAGAAGAGTACACTGAGTGCATTTTACTGCAGGTTTGTGGGAGCACAGCGTCCGAATGGAAGTGAGTATGAAGATAAAACTTACATATTCGGATTCAGCATCACTTACACTATACATCTCTTACTCTAGTTCAGGGGGTGTTTCAGAGATGACAGGTTATCTTTAATGTAATTATTTAGTGCTAGTATTTTGTAGACATTAACCTCCTGGTACGAAAGCTGGATTTAGATGGCCCACCTGAGTGGGCAATTATTGGGAAGGGATTGCTCCTTCCCAATAATTGTCTGCTCGTCAGTGGAGATGAAGGGGTGCATCTCCACTGTATGGAGATGAGCAGTGTTTACTGCCTTCATTCATCCTCATGCAGCTGCAAAAACAATGATTGAGGTGTCTGCATGAAAAATCATTTCACCCGATGAACGAGCATTTTGCTTGTTCTTAGGGTGATCTACGGCACCTTTACATGGAAAGATTATTGGGAACGAGCGTTTGTACTAGTAATCATGTCCAATAATCATCCTGAAAATCATCCCGGTTAAACGAAGCAGATGATTATCTTTAAAGATAAACACATAATTATATATATTTGTGTAGAAGGAAGTGTTGGCATTGTATAAAATATGTATATATATGCATGCATGCCCCCTTAATATGCATGCATGGATATACATATATACATGGGCCTTCTAATACGCCCCAAAATTATGCCCCCTGTATATATTAATGATGCCCCCAGTAAGATATATATATATACATACACCTATGCCCCCAGGAGTCCTATGTCCAAATATATAGGTATATGCATAGATATACGTGTATGTCCCTGTATTACATGTATATCTATATTATCTATATATATATTTATTTGACCCCCATGACTGGGTGCCCCCCCTGTATCCTCCTACCGACGCATACCAGCGCACCTGCAGGAGGGAGATGCCGCCCAGATGACTGGACAATAATGTCTCAGGCACATCAAAGGACAGAGGAGATGTTTAACATAACAGGGACAGGGAAAAAAAGGTTTTCCTGCCCCGTGTGCTGCGTACCTCCGGCGCTGAAACGTGGGCAATTCACAGGCAGGAGGATCAAAGAGATCCTTCGCCTGGGAGCACCAGTGTGCGCGGGCAGGCACGGTGACGTCATATCACCGCGCCGGACCGCGTGCACTTGCCTGCAGGCGTGCTCACACGCCGGCAGAGCGGGCTGCTCAGGAGCGAGTGTGGCCAGACTTTAATAGTCCGGTAGTGCAGCCCCTCCATGGATGCGAAGCGGGAATTAACCCCTGGAAAACGAGCCAAGCGAGATGATGAGCAGATCCCTGGAGACGAGCATTGGAATTGGCTAAGTAGCCCCTGAACCACCAATGATTTACCCTGATTATTAACCTCTACATTACCCCTGCCATAAACCCCTATACCACCAACAATATTAACCCCTTCATTACCCCCGCCATAAACCCCTATACCACCAATGATATTAACCCCTACATCATACCACATTACCCCTGCCATTGAACTCTATACCATCAATGATTAACCCTGATTAACCCTATGCCACCAAACTCCTTATTTCTGTGCCCTACCATAATAACACTTTCCCTGCCACTACTCCCCAAACACAATAACCCTTTACCTACCAGTACCCCCTGCCAGCATTTTCCCCTGTTAACCCTTTATCTTGCATTTAACCCTTTCAACCCTAGGGACAGTTAGTAAGCTTGGGAGGGTGTGTGAGTGTATGTGTAGTTAGTTTGTGGGTGGAATCTGTAACTGGGACTGTGTAGTGTAGTTAGCTGTATTACTGTATTGTGTGCGACTATATGTATATATATTTATATATTATTTATATAGATATAGTCAGAAATAATTAGATTGTAGATGTGTATTATTGTAATAAATCTTTTATTATTCAAGTACAGTATACAGTGTCTTTGTAGTCACCATGAAGGGGTCAATGGTAAATCTTGGTTGATCCTGGGGTTCTGATGGGGCCATGTGAGAAAGACCAGTTTTCCCACTATCAAAGGCTGTCCCTGAATGTGTCTGTCCTCCTTTGGCTCACGGAAGGTGGCTCTTGTCATTCCTCGTGTCCATCTGTATATTGGTGTTTAGATTGTGCTCACACAAGTTGCACAGGTACAGCAGTTTAGCAAAACAGCTTCATTTTTGCTGCCATTTTGGACTAAGGCAGAGAAGAAATTCATATGACATTCTATGTGGTGTAGGGTGTTAAAGGGGTCAATGATAAATTTATGTTGCTCCTGGGGTTCTGATGGGGCCATATGAGATTGACCAATTTGCCACTATTAAAGGCTGTCCCTTAATGTGTTTGGCCTCTTTTGGCTCAGAGGAAGGTGTCATAGCTCGTGCCCATAGGTGTTGACTTTTATATTGTGATGACGCGTTGCGAAGATGCAGCAGTTTAGCAAAACAGCTTCATTTCTGCTGCCTTTTTGTCACAATTTATGTGAACACAACCTAATGTTTTCATTTGATAAGTTTATGGTATGAAATTTAAGTAGTTATGCTTGTATGTAAGTCACTGACCCATCAGATGAATTGTCTCAATGACCTTCTAACCTATGAAATAGTGTGATCTTTAAATTTTTATAGAGGCATTGTATGGGATTAGAAAAATAAGTTCTGATGATTTAATTTTTTTTTTTGCAAACAGTAAAATGATTTAATATAGATCTCAGATGCAGATCAGAGATGAACGCGAAATCTGAGGGGTTCAATGACGGGGGGCGTCACAATCGCCGTTCCCTGCCATTGCACCCACTACTTACAAAGAAATTTGCTTCATGACGAAGTAATTTGTCACAAAGCAATTTTTTTTTGTAAAATTTGACGAAACAGCCCAATGGAATTCTGGTAGTCACTAGTCTAAGGTTCAAGCAAGGTCTGGGAGGTGGTGACCCTTTAAATGTCCTGATCTTCATAATGCCCTCAGGGCACACCGGGTGCCATGTAAACATGGCTGGCTGGGAACTGTGCTCTACTTACCCCACTGGTCTTAACCCTTTCACGACCGGAGCTTTTTTCGGTTCTGCATTTTCGTTTTGTGCTCCCTGCCTTCAAACAGCCATAACTCTTTTATTTTTCTGTTCACATAGCTGTATGAGGGCTTGTTGTTTGCGGGACAAGTTGTACTTTCCAACGCCACCATTTAATATTGCATACGGTGTAGTGGGAAGCGGGAAAAAAATTCCAAACCGGGTGAAATTGCAAAGAAAACGCTATTCCGCTACAGTTCTACGGGTTTCTTATTTACAGCATTCGATGTGCATTAAAACTGATCCAGTTACTTTCATTCTACTGGTCAGTACGAATCCGGCAATACCTAATATGTATAGTTTTTCCTGCGTTAGATGGTGATAAAATAATTAGAAAGTTGCCCCTTTTTTTTTTTTTTTTTCCTTGTCATATATTGACCCCTATAACTTTTTGGTATTTATGTGTACAGAGCTGTATGGGGGCTCATTTTTTGCGGGGCGGTCTGAAGTTTTTATTGATACCATTCTGGGGTGTGTATGACTTTTTGATCACTTTTTATTTAATTTTTTTTAGAAAAAAAAAGGGACAAAAAACTGCGAATCGCCATTTGGACGCTTTTTCCGCCACACAATTCGCCGTATTGAAATTTTTTTTTATATTTTAAAAGTATGGGCGTTTTCGGTCACGGTGATACCCATGATGTCTATATTTATTGTTATTTAGGTATTTATTTTTTACTTATACGGAAAGGGGGGTGATTTGAACTTTTATATCTTTTTTATTTTTATATATTTTTAACATTTTTTTTTTAATTTTTCTGTGATTATTTAAAGCTCAAATATCATCTGATCTATTGTGTTTTGTTTTTTTTCTTTATGAGCAATCATGGATTTACTAGATGCAGTTAAAACCATGAATTGCTCATTTCTTATCCTGGCCTGCCATCTAGTGGCCAGAATAAGAATTGCAGTTTGAAAACTGTAATCCTCACCAGCGAGGATTACAGTTTTCATGTGGTGTACAGACACCCCGATTGGCCAATCGGGGCGTCTGTACACCACCCGGAAGCGTGGGCTTCCGGGTTCAGACGCATCCTGATGCCGTGATCACGTGTGATCACGGCATCAGAAGGCCCTGGAAGTCTCCGAAGACGGAGGTAAGATGCGGCAAGTCTCTGCTGTTAGAAACAGCAGAGACTTGCCGGCCATGACGCCCGCCGCACCGCACCCGCGCGAGCGGGCGTCATGTCCCCGCACCGCCCGCGCGCCGTACATGTACGGCGGTCTTAATTAAAGGGTTTGTCCCATGAAAAATATTCTACAGTTTTCAAACCAGCACCTGGATCTGATTAATTTTGTAATGGCAATGTAATTTTGTAATGGCAAGTAATAAAAAATTTAGCATAGCTACTGAGTTATTCAATAAAATGTATCTGTATAGCGCCACCACTTATTTCTTTGTCCTGCTCGCTGAGAAGGCCGCACATGCTCAGTTTCATCCTTCAACTGCCTCCTGAGCTGTGATAGGTAGAGCGAGCCCCTGATGACATGGCTGAGACATGCCCCCTGAGCTGCAGCAGAAAATACACTCCCCTTGAGCTGTCAGCTTGATATAAATCTAGCAGAGCAATGAATGGGAAGATCTCTGGATCCATGTGAGGTACTGGGCTGGTTCTAGCTTTGTTAGAAGAGGTTGTCTTGTATTATATGACTTCTGATTTTCATTTTTTACATTAGTCATGGGATAACCCCTTTAATTATTACTGGGGACAGCAACGTGACCTTCTGGAGGACATATGGACTACCTACATACATGTCTTCCACCTCCGGCACACTCTATGTCATGTATCACTCACGTACCACGTAAGTCAAATATCTCCAAAGCAGTTCAATAAAGTCTAGTTTTGTTTGCTGCCTCCCGATTTATATCAACATTTTCTCATGATTCTTATGTTTAATTCATCGCATTTTAACAGATGAATGGTGAATGTTAAGCACTCAAGGTTCTTTCTAAAGCACTGTATTTTACTACTAATTGGAACCAGCAGTTGTTTCACTTGTGTTTGTCTAAATAGCCAAAGGCGCAGAGTAAAAATAGTTCCGATAGATGGATAATTGCATGGATAAAATGCCTTGTCTTCTTCAGTATGGAGATCTCGGGAGCAAGCTCATTACAGCTATTCGATTGGAAGTATCCCTTAAAGGGGCATTAAGGCTCCATAGGGAGCCAGCCACAGGGTAGGACGGCTTTATTATTGAGCAGTCTACAGCTGTTCTGTGGTGGGAAGCTAAACAAATGTTTACCGAGAGCTTACATCTCGCTGAAAAACCCCAATTCAGGTTTTGTTTGTCAACTTCTGTTTATGAAGGAAAGAGCAGTTCTCATATGATAGAACAGGTAGCTGCAAGCCGCGGGATATCCCACTGCAATCCTGCCATGATCTGGCTGAAGAGCTTTATGAATTTTCCACTAGGGGGCAGCCTTGCATATTAAATTTAGACACAAAAAAAGTGTTAGACAGTTTACGAAGAATAGACCAGATCGTTTGTTAGTTATTAATACAGTCATGTCTTAAAATTGGTTAAAATTGGTTTTAAATTGCTTTTAGGTCTATAGCACGTGTACCGTATAAGGCTACTTTCACATCTGTGTTTTTACTGGATTTGTCATGGGTTCAGCAAAAACTGTATCCGGTATATAATACAACCGTCTGCATCCGTTTAGAACGGATCTGGTTGTATTATATCCCAAATGAACATGATATATCCGTCACTCAATCAATTGTAAGTCAACGGCCGCCAGAGCCATTTTTTTCGTGTCCGCAAAAACAGATCCGTCACCATTACACTTACATAGTGTTTCATGACAGATCCGTCTTGATCAATATCCCATGACGCAGCTTACAGTGCTTTTGTGTGCGTCATGGGAACGGAATGCATTCTAGTGCACTCCATTCCCTTCAGCTCAGTTCAGTCCCCATTGACAATGAATGTGGACAAACCTGAAGCGTTTTCCTCCACTTTTGAGATCCTATGATGGATCTCAATAGCAGAAAGAGAAAGTGCAGGTGTGAAAATAGCCTAAGCAGCATTTTAAACCTCTTAAAGGGGCTTAGGCAGGAAGCTGAAATTCCTTAAAGAGATAAGTCCTATATGGAGACTTAAAGGGGTTGCCTCACTTCGGTAAGTGGCATTTATCATGTAGAGAAAGTTAATGCAAGGCACTTACTAATGTATTGTGATTATCCATATTGCCTCCTCTGCTGGCTGGATTCATTTTTCCATCACATTATACACTACTTGTTTCCATGGTTACAGACCACCCTGCAATACATGAGTGGTGGTGGTGCTTGCACACTATAGGAAAAAGCATCAGCCTCTCTGGTGGCCGGGACCATGGGAGCGCACAAAGGCCAGTGCTTTTTCCTATATTGTACAAGCACGACCACCACTGATGGATTGCAGGGTGGTCTGTAACCATGGAAACAAGCAGTGTATAATGTGATAGAAAAATGAATCCAGCCAATGAATGGACAATCACAATACATTAGTAAGTGCATTGTATTAACTTTCTCTACATGATAAAATGCCACTTACTGAAGTGAGAGAACCCCTTTAATATAAAGTACTCCAGGGTGTGAAGACTTATAGGCAATGCTCCATGTGAAACGAATATGCAAAGAGGTATCTCCCAAGGAAAGAGAACCATCTCACCAGCGCCACCTCTTGGAAGTGGCTCTCTGTGAGTGAAAATCCGACTTTTCAACGCTTGTTAAATTCAAAGGCTTGTTGGAAAGTTGGATTTGAAAAAAAATCACAGAAAAAAGATACAAAAACATCCTGCACGATATAATAGTACATATGTGTATGTACATGGCTACATTTATAAAGTCACAGAAAATAATGCACTATAGCAATAGATGCAAACATAACACATGGACTAAGCCCTCACTCTAATGATAAAATCTGAGACTCTTAGCCAATACATTTTGATCAAAACACATCTGTGCCCACCTACCCAGCACCACGGTGGTCTCAGTTCAGGCAGGTCCTACGCTAAACCTACCTATGCTAGCAAAGAGTCTCAGATTTTATCATTAGAGTGAGGGCTGTAAAGTTGGATTTTAACTCATAGGGAGCCACTAACAAGAGGTGGTACTAGTGAGATCCCTCTTCGCAAACCCCTTAAAGGGATATTCCAGGATTTTAATATTGATAGCCTGTCCTCAGGATTGGCCATCAACATATGATCAGTGGGGATATAAAACCTAGCACCCTGGTTGATCACCTGTATCAGGACCAACTTCCTGTAGTGGTCGGCTTCCTGCCGACAACTACTGTACACAGCTCCGTCCATTGTGCAGTGGCAGAGCTTGTAACTACAGCACAGCTCCTATTAACTTCAATGGGATCAGTGTTAGGGCTGTTAGGGACAAACGTGTGCTGTCAGTGCCCGTGCTGTGGACCACAATGCACGGGCGCTGACAGTGGGGCAGCCACATTCGGATCGTGGACCCATGGGGTCCGTGATCCGCATCCGACGGTCCACACCGCAAAAAAGTAGTGCTTCCGTGGTGTTCCGATCCTTGCCTACGTTCCGCATCTCCGTGATTGCGGACCGATTGAAGTGAATGGGTCCGCGATCTGTGATGTGGGCTGCACACGGCCGGTGCCCGTGTATTGCGGACCCGATGTATACGGGCCGCAATATGGCCACGGGCAGGCAACGGCCGTGTGCATGAGCCCTTATAGTTACCAGTTCTATCCACTACACAATGGATGGAGCTGCGCAATTCCGTCCCCAACTTCTGACGCTGAAGCTACCCTGAAGCACCTGATCAGACGGGGATCTTGGGTGTCGAGCCCCCATCTATCTGTTATTGATGGCCCATTCTTTCCTGAGAAATATTTTCTCTTTTCTTCTTCTTGTTTCCCTCGTTCTCCTCTAGTTTTTCTATTTTATTTTATTTTTTGTTCTTTTCTTTAGTTTGTATAGTCTCTTGTGTTTAAAACTGATTGGTCATTGCTTGATGTCCTCCTCTTAGGCCCCTGGCAGAATGTACCCCCATTTGTCATGCTCCATCTTTTGTCCTTAGCATTTGGTTTCTCCTCTGCTCCCCTAGTGCACTGTACGAGAAGAGGAATCTCCCCATACATTATCCTAAAGACATAAAATGAAACAAATTAAGCCTTTAGCAAAAACTGCAAAAATAAATGAAATAAGACTTTGTTTCTAAATGTAATGTAAAATTAATGTACAACAGTTTTACAGCATGTGATATTAATAAGTGGCAATGCAATTACCGTAAATGTACTTTGTGTATTTCCCATTAAAGGTCTTTTTTATATAAAGAACATATTAGAATAAATATAATAATGTATATACTTAATAACAGCATAAATCAACGTAATTTTAATTTGCCATCTCTGACTGCTAATACACATGTGGCTTGGGATAAGCCTAGCACACTTAATTTTTTTTGTTGAGCGTTATCCTAACAAGTTGCAATTCAATTAGATTAAACTGGTATTAGGGATAATGAAAAAGTTCACAAGTGAAGTTACTGCGCGCCTTGCAGAACACATCACCTAGTGACAGACTAACCGGGGGCATATTAATATTTGGTGCAGCTCTCCATGGAATTGCAGGTAAAGTCATTGAAATCAAAGCCGTAGCTACAATGCACACAGCAGCGATGTAAACGCCACACAGCAAATAGTCATTTGCTACCAGTGCGTACATAGAGAAGTAAGGGCCCCATAGCAAAGATCACAACAGGCCCCCCCCACACAGGACAGAAGGGTTTCTGCCTAAACCCCTTTCAATGACACTTAGGCCATTTTTCCACTGCCTCATTTACTAAAAGTTGTTCCTTTAGAGGGTAGAGTCCTGACCAAGTTTTCACCTCCAGTAGAAGAGGAGGTGATCCCAACTAAGACTGGGCCCCCTCTTGCCCTGGGCCCCATAGCAGTCGCATGGTCTGCCGCTATGGTAGTTACATCCCTGTTTGCTACCTATTAGATCTACAAATCAGATTAGTTATGAATTTCACAAAGGATTTTAATTTTGGTAAATAAAAATTTTTTTTGATTCACCGCACACAAATGGATCAAAAGGGTGGCCACCATTTGACAGATCGGATGGCAGAGAAGAAGGCATGTAGCGAAAAAGGACAATTTTTGGACTGTTTTTTTTTTAAATTTAAAAACAAAAATCCAACAATGCTGTGTGTTTGTTATCACCGTCTACCATCCGTTTACCCATAGCTATGTATGTCACAGTCAGTCTGACATTTCTAACGCTGTCTTGGAGTTTAAAAAACTTGAAATGGGGTTGAATATAGTCCTCACACTGTCATACATAACTTTTCAGGGCACTTTATAATCAGACCAAATTTATTTGGATCAAATTAAATTGTATTATCAGATAGTACTATGCCTAACCTTAAAAGGGTTGTCTCACATCAGCAAATGGCGTTTATCATGTAGACAAAAGGCACTTACTAATGTATTGTGATTGTCCATATCGCCTTCTTTGCTGGCTAAATTTATTTTTCTATTGCTTAAACACGGCTTGTTTCAAGGGGTGGATAGGAGGTGGTTGGGACGAGAAGATGTGTGCCTATGTGCACTCCCACAATACCGGGAGAGAGGACAGTGCCTTTTCCTATAGTGTGCAAGCACGGCCACCACTGGTGGACTGCAGGGAGGTCATAACCATGGAAATGAGCAGTGTATATGTGATGGAAAAATGAATCCAGCCAGCAAATAATTAATAATTGGCTCACAATAACTGATGGACATAACTGATCAAATAACTGAAGTGTGAACTGAAGTGTTGAAAGCAGCAACTCTGGCATTTTTTGGGTTTATTTTTGGTTGTTCTTTTTATGATGTCCACCGTACGGGATGAATTACATGATTATTGCATAGTACGGGTCCTTACAAATGTGGCGATACCAAATCTGTGGAGGAAATTTTATTTTTTCCATTGAAAAAAAGTGCAATGCACTTTAATGTCAGTGCTATACTGACATTCACCAGTAGGCTGTGCTAGAGAGGCACCCACGACATGTAAGGGAATAAACAGCCTGGATGAGTGCCCCTGCCTGTCCTGGCAGTTAGACCAGGAGCACGGCTGATATGTTACAGCCTTACCCCCGCTCTCCGCGCTTAACCCTTTCGTGCCCGGAGCTTTTTTCGGTTCTGCATTTTTGTTTTGTGCTCCCTGCCTTCAAACAGCCATAACTCTTTTATTTTTCTGTTCACATAGCTGTATGAGGGCTTGTTTTTTGCGGGACAAGTTGTACTTTCCAACGCCACCATGTAATATTGCATACGGTGTAGTGGGAAGCGGGAAAAAAATTCCAAACCGGGTGAAATTGCAAAGAAAACGCTATTCCGCTACAGTTCTACGGGTTTCTTTTTTACAGCGTTCGATGTGCATTAAAACTGATCCATTACTTTCATTCTACTGGTCAGTACGAATCCGGCAATACCTAATATGTATAGTTTTTCCTGCGTTTTCATAGTGATAAAATAATTAGAAAGTTGCCCTTTTTTTTTTTTCCTTGTCAAATCTTGACCCCTATAACTTTTTGGTATTTATGTGTACAGAGCTGTATGGGGGCTCATTTTTTGCGGGACGATCTGAAGTTTTTATTGATACCATTCTGGGGTGTGTATGACTTTTTGATCACTTTTTATTTAATTTTTTTTAGAAAAAAAAAGCGACAAAAAACGGCAAATCGCCATTTGGACGCTTTTTTCCGCCACACAATTCGCCGTATTGGAATTTTTTTTATATATTTTAAAAGTACGGGCGTTTTCGGTCACGGTGATACCCATGATGTCTATATTTATTGTTATTGTAACAAAAAGGAGAAAATATATGGCCTGGATCGCACATCCCCAAAGTATGCCCTTTGATCACTAGTGCTTCTCAGCAAAAATATATGGCTTCTCAGCGCAATTTACAGCGCACCGTCCCCTGAACTAGAGGCATTGGTGTGCAATTTGATCAAACAGCATAAGCCCACTCACCACGTCAAGGTTGCCTCTCAGAGTGGGACCTACTCTAAAACGATGCAGCACTGCGCAGCGACCCCACGACGCCGCTCCAGCGGGCGGCGGGGCCCAGTCGCCAGACAGCACCTCGCAGCCTGACGAAACCCCAGCACTGGGTCCCGCCAACCGGCCAGAGCAGAGACAAAAAAGCCACCACGCAGCACCGCACCATATGAACGGCTGCCTAGACCAGGCGCACCTACCAAACGGCACCCCAGCCGCCGCAGAACCACAACCCCCAGCAAGCCCAGGCAGTCTGCAGCCAACTGAGCCCACCAAGAGCCGCAGCCCCACAGCAAGCCAGGAGCCGCCAGACGAGCACCACAGGCCCAGCACAGCCTGTCCATGCTTCCAGGAACTCCAACTGAAAGCTGGCAGGTCCATTCACACTCATATGCAGTCTTCTGCTAATTAAAAACACCTACGCTGGGTGGGAGGAGTGCTGATACCAGATATAGAAATACAAATGTAACAAAAAGGAGAAAATATATGACCTGGATCGCACATCCCCAAAGTATGCCCTTTGATCACTAGTGCTTCTCAGCAAAAATATATGGCTTCTCAGCGCAATTTACAGCGCAACGCCCCTTGAACTAGAGGCATTGGTGTGCAATTTGATCAAACAGCATAAGCCCACTCACCACGTCAAGGTTGCCTCTCAGAGTGGGACCTACTCTAAAACGATGCAGCACTGCGCAGCGACACCATGACGCCGCTCCAGCGGGCGGCGGGGCCCAGTCGCCAGACAGCACCTCGCAGCCTGACGATTGCCAACCCCAGCACTGGGTCCCGCCAACCCGCCAGAGCAGAGACAAAAGGCCACCACGCAGTACCGCACCATGTGAACGGCTGTCTAAACCAGGTGCACCCACCAAACGGCACCCCAGCCGCCGCGGAACCACAACCCCCAGCAAGCCCAGGCAGTCTGCAGCCAACTGAGCCCACCAAGAGCCGCAGCCCCACAGCAAGCGCTCATGTACACAGACCCATTAAAATGAATGGGTCAGGATTCAGTGCGGGTGCTATGCGTTCACGTCACGCATTGCACCCGCGTGGAAAACTCGCTTGTGTGAAAGGGGCCTAAGCCAAACCAAAGACACTGAGTTAATTTGCATTGTTTTTTTTTTCCAGGGAGCATTGCCTGCAAGACACCCAACACCATCTGGATCTCCACAAGAAGACCAATATTCCCTGAGAGGTTATCCTTAGTTCTCATTACATAGCGTTGTAAAATTAGCTATCTAACATCTAGCCTAGAAAATGACTCTATTATCACTCCAAGGCGAACTAAACGAGAATGCTGCCTGGGGTTAGCACATTATTAGCCTCTTTTTGAATGTGAAAATGATTTACGGTTATATATATGCAGCAAAAACAACTGCAACTTCAACCAGTGGCCCCCGTGTGTGAACTCACCTACTTCTCTCCTAAACCACATCTGCACTGAGCTTTCCATTCTTCTGATCTGTCAGTGGAACAGAACAAAAAAATCCATTATTTTGGTCATCACCTGTTCTCAGTTTGCATTTGTTTTTAGAAATCAGTTATTTTTTTGATGGGAGAAAAAGTCCTGCGTGCATACAATTATACACAGATCACCTCTGCAGCCAATCACTGGCCTCAGCAGTACACGGGACAAGTCATTGGCCGTAGAGGTGACCTGAGTGCCCTGAACGTCACCACTTCAGTCAGGAAAACAAACAGCAGCGGGGAGCAGGGGAGCACCGCCAATGAGGCCAGGTGAGGCGATCGCCTCAGGCAGCACCAGGTAGGGGCAGGGGAAGGGCCATGGGCTGAAGGTAAGGGGTTAGGTTAAGAAATTGCCATTGGGAAGGGAGAGGCGCCATTTCAATTTTCGCCTCAGGCAGCAGAAAGGCTAGGTGCACCCCAGGCAGAGAGGACTGGAGGGCAGTGCAGGATGAAGTAGGGGAGAAAAGGGGCGAGTATGAATTATTTTGCAATTTGTATTATTTTGTATTTTTCGGTTTATAAGACACACTTTTTAGCAAGAAAAAAAAATCTTGCTTAAAATGCCTGCGTCTTATAAACACCAGTCAGGGATGTCCATCATGGCCAGACTCCCTGAGAGTAGGCAGCACTTTGCCCAATCAGTGAGAGAGTTCTGCATCTGCACTCACTTCCTCTCACTGCGCTCACAGCAGGGTCGCCAATTGTCTGGACAGTCCGTAAAAATAGGTGACTTTTTCCTGTGTCCGTGAAAAAATAGATGTGTCCATAATTTTTTTTTTAGGTTGGTGGTACTTGACTAGATTATTTTGGCGGTAATTGTCATCATTTTACAGTTCACAGTAAATGGTGGTAATGAGCTGTTATCAGTATATTGAGCTATATCGTGGTTTTCCAGTTTGTCCATAAAAAATGTTGGCTGTCCTTGATTTTGGGAAAAGTTCAGGAAAAAAAGAAAAATTCTGGTTGGCAACTCTGACTCATGGTCCTGGCCACCAGAGAGACGGGTGCTTTTTCCTATAGTGTGCAAGCACGACCACCACTAATAGATTGCAGGGTGGTCTGTAACCATGGAAACGGGCAGTGTATAATGTGATGGAAAAAATGAATCCAGCCAGCAAAGGAAGCAATATGGAGAATCACAATACATTAGTAAGTGTCGTGTATTAACTTTCTGTACATGATAAATGGCACTTACTGAAGTGAGACAACCTCTTCAAGCCCTTAGGCCTTTTTGTGCAAAAAAAAAGCTTGAGGAAATGACTGCCGACCTTACGTTGTTTTATGAGGAAATGCAAATCTACCTGGAAGAAATTTATGTTTCCTGATGCAAGTCCTGTCCATATCTTAACATGACCATATAAACTATTCAATGGATAGGTCATCAGTTAAACAATGCCAGAAAACCCCTTTAAGATTGGACCCAGGAGTGAGAACAGCAGCTAACAGACATTTATGACATATACCAGTTGGAAATACCTCTTTAAATTTTGGTGGCCTATCCTCAGATGAGTTCTGCAGCCTCTGCATAGTATACCAATCACAGCGCCATACATTGCATAGTGGTTGTGCTTGGTATTGCAGCACAATTTCATTTACTTGAATGGGAATGAGCCGCACGAAAAACATGTGACGGATAACCGTGACATCACAGGCAAAAGAAGAGGCTGCAGCGCTCGCCTGAGCACAGCGGACCCTTCCAACAGCTAATCACAAGGGGTTCCTAGAGTGGGATCAGATCCCCACCAATCTGATATTGATTACCTATTTTGAGGATAGGTTAGACATATTTGTGTCCTGCAAAAAAAACAAAACAACTCATCTTTAAAAACCCCTTCCCGACCGGCGCTGTACATGTACGGCGCTCGGGCGGTGCGGGGACATGACGCCCGCTCGCGGGTGCGGCTGGCGTCATACCGGCAAGTCTCTGCTGTTTCTAACAGCAGAGACTTGCCGCTTCTTACCTCCGGCGGCGGCGACTTCCTGGGCCTTCTGATGCTGTGATCACACGTGATCACGGCATCAGGATGCGTCTGAACCCGGAAGCCTACGCTTCCGGGTGGTGTACAGACGCCCCGATTGGCCAATCGGGGTGTCTGTATACCATATGAAAACTGTAATCCTCGCTGGTGAGGATTACAGTTTTCAAACTGCAATTCTTATTCTGGCCACTAGATGGCAGGCCAGGAAAAGAAATGAGCAATTCATGGATTTAACTGCATCTAGTAAATCCATGATTGCTCATAAAAAAACAAAACAAAACACAATATATCAGCTCATATTTGAGCTTTAAAATAATCACAAAAAAATAAAAAAAATGTTAAAAAATATATAAAAAATAAAAAAGATATAAAAGTTCAAATCACCCCCCTTTCCGTATAAGTAAAAAATAAATACCTAAATAACAATAAATACAGACATCATGGGTATCACCGTGACCGAAACCGCCCGTACTTTTAAAATATTTAAAAAAAATTCCAATAAGGCGAATTGTGTGGCGTAAAAAAACGTCCAAATGGCAATTCGCCATTTTTTGTCGCTTTTTTTTCTAAAAAAAATTAAATAAAAAGTGATCAAAAAGTCATACACACCCCAGAATGGTATCAATAAAAACTTCAGACCACCCCGCAAAAAATGAGTTATAAAAAGTTATAGGGGTCAAGATATGACAAGGAAAAAAAAAAAAAAAGGGCAACTTTCTAATTATTTTATCACCATCTAAACGCAGGAAAAACTATACATATTAGGTATTGCCGGATTCGTACTGACCAGTAGAATGAAAGTAACTGGTCAGTTTTAATGCACATCGAACGCTGTAAATAAGAAACCTGTAGAACTGTAGCGGAATAGAGGTTTTCTTGCAATTTCACCCTATTTGGAATTTTTTTCCCGCTTCCCAGTACACCATATGCAATATTAAATGGTGGCATTGGAAAGTACAACTTGTCCCGCAAAAAACAAGCCCTCATACAGCTATGTGAACAGAATAATAAAACAGTTATGGCTGTTTGAAGGCAGGGAGCGCAAAACAAAAATGCAGAGCCGAAAAAACCTTCGGGGTAGAAAGGGTTAAATGGAGAATATGAGAATTGGGCATTCTGGTTAAAGCGGTGATCAACGTCAAGGAGCAACTGCAAAAGCAGGTCGGATTTTAGGGTACATAAAAACCTATGAACCCAAAGTAATATTACCCATTTATTGTGCACATGGCAAATTTTTTTTTAGCATAATTTTGGTAGTATTAATCCTAGGTTTGTAAACCACCAACTGGCTGGCATACAAAATTCAGTTTGCTACTTTGTAATACATTGTACAATTATCTGTATCAAATAGGACGCCTTCCTAATATCAGTCAACATGAGTTGTTCAGGATTCCGTGTGGCGCCTCGTCCGTACACATTGTAATTGCAAAATAATGAGCAAATATTTGTGTTCCGTCTTACGAAAACAACTCCTTCCCCAAGACACTTCATGGATTATGCTCGGCAGTCGCTTTCGCCAAGTGTATGTTCTTGGAATTTAAAGCTGCGAGGCAATTCGCTTATGAAGCTGGCAAACACAACAGCGTCCAAAAAAGTGTATTGTGAAAAACCTGTTTTTTGGGTTGTTAACCTGCCAAATCAGTGCCCCCGCTGCATAGATTTAATCACACGCTCATCCCCTTAATGCGTTCTGTTAGAATTACGAGAGGTTTTCCGTAATGAGCTTCGAATCCGAGGAAAAAGAACAAAATACGTTTCCCGACCAATATGAGAAGTTATTGCAAATCTTGTCCTTGGGAGGAAATTGGTTCTGTCATAATGATTGTAGGCATAATCTGGGCGCTATCTGATTGCTTCCTTTACAGGCAACACAGCTTTTTGATTAAGGGTAATGTTTTCCGCTCCACTTTGATTTTACATTTCAAAGGAAAATCTAGAATTAAAAGTTACTCCGTTTTTTATTATTTATTAATGATGTATAGAAATGATCCTCAATCTCTGCTGCTTTTCTTAAGGCAGATTTTGTCCATGCCTTAGCAATGTCGTACAAAAGCCAATGTTTCTTTCCGAGGTGTATCGTAATGGTGTTGAAAGACCTTTTGGTATGTGGTCCTTGGAGGTGAAGGCCGAAGGTGTAACACCCCAGAATGGTGTTACCACTCTTACATCCTGCTACTATCCACGTCGGCTAACCTAAATGTCATCCATGCATTTTATTCCAGGTCCTACACAAATGTGCACTTAATATAATGTTGGCAACTGTTTATAATATGTAATGTGCCTGGTGTACCAGCAGGTGGCAGCAAACAAGGCAGAGCTGTAGTTACTCAGAATGGACCTTTCCATGCCATTCTGACCCCCCTCTGGAGAGAATTTCCTGCAGGAAGGGTGGAGATCCAGTTAGAACCAGTTAGTTCTAGTTACCCCCTGCTAGGGGAAGGTCTGATAGTCCGTGTGAATTCCGCTTCAACTCCATGTTGGAGATGACAAGAGTCTAAATTGCTCCCTGGCTCAATACAAGTCCGACCACGGAGTGAATTGCAGCATCCATGAGAAATCCAAATTTAAAGCTTGTCAGTACAGCAGTGAGCAACAGAGTGATAGAGCAGAAGTGTGTGCGTTTGCCTGCCAGTTATATGGTAAAACCTGCTGGGCCCAAGACAAAGCCACAGGATTGTTGTTTGAATGCAAGTCTACTCAAGTAAAGCTGCATTGGATTTCATCTCAAGGTCTGGACTCGTTTATTCCTCAAAATCCCTCAATTATTCCCCCTATTTATTGCTTCGGAGCCAAAGCCTGGGGTCCAGCTATATCCAGGTAGGAGCACCGTGACACAACACAAGAGAAATTTTAGGCCACACTATTACACCACTCGGCATTCCTACACCTGGGGCAATATCCTTAGAGAGAATAGGACCATGAGTGGCGGTCACCCGTCGCAAAGGCAAGACCCTCCCACCTGCCTCTATTCCAGCTCCACATTGATGTAAGATAATGCTCAACTAAACAGTCTTCCAGCCAACAGTTTTCTTTCTCACAATCTATATCAAGAGGAGATGCGTGGCTGGGAAAAAATGTTTTTTTTTTTTTTTTAAAAAAGGGGGCAGAATGGCTGAAAAAAGTAATACCTTATTGAACTCTGACCATGTTCAATTTGACACTTCCTAAGCCCCTTTACTTCCCTAGCCCAGTCTTTACTTTCAGGTCCTTTTCCAGATGGAAACTGCTCAACCAAGCGTTGGATGAGGTTGGCCTCCACTATAAACAGTGGTTGGCTGAGCAGTCTCATTTCCTGTGTTTGAGAAGGACCAGGAAGGAGAGACCAGAAGTGGACACAACAAGCTCCAGAAAAGCAGTAATAGGCTATTAGCCGGTGGAATGCTTTTTTTGTTTTTTAAGCTTTTTTGCCCGCTTTTAATTTTTCCCATCTGGACAAAACCTTAAAAGTGTTGTGCAGTAGCATAATATCGAGGGCCTACGCTCATGGTAAGTCATCAATATCAGGCCGGCGGAGAACTGACTCCCCCAGTGCCCATCAGCTGTTTTAAGGTGTAGCAGCACTCGTGGTATTAAGGAGACGGCATGCAGGTAAATCGTGCAGGTAAATAATGCCATGTTAAAAATCGTTTATGGCATTGAAATTTTACAAGAGTTGTTTCTGGAATCACCAAAGGGGTGTCTACTCTTGACAATGTTTTTTTTTTTTTATTTATTTATTAGAATGGTCCCACAATAATAAGGCTACTTTCACATCTACGCTTTCCTTTCCGGTATTGAGATCTCAAAACTGGAGGAAAATGCTTCAGTTTTGTCCCTATTCATTGTCAATGGGGACAAAACTGAACGGAACAGAGTACAACAGAATGCATTCTGTTTCATTTTGTTGTGTTCCCATGACGCACACAAAAACACTGCAAGCAGCATTTTTTGTGTGTATCATAGGATACTGATTAAGACGGATCCGGCATGAAATACAATGCAAGTCAATGGCCCGATCAGTTTTCTCTGACACAAAAGAAAACGGATCTGGCGCCCATTGACTTGCAATGGTTTTAGTGTTGCATCTGCCTTGTTCATTTTAGAGATAATACAACCGGATTTGTTCATAACGGATGCAGATGGTTGTATTATCATAACGTAAGCGTTTTTGCTGATCCCTGACAGATCCAGCAAAAACGCTGATGTGAAAGAAGCCTAAATCGAGGAAACCCACGGGAAATCTCAGTGTATTGACTCCATCAATCAGCTGTAAGCTTTGATCTAATGTAGAAACAAGTGCTCACGTTCCCTACAGCACCACCAGAGGTGTAATGAAGCATTGCAGGGTCCACAGTGAAATGAATTAGCCTCTTTGTGAATGGACATGGTGGGTCCTCCAGGGCCAGAAACCCTCTTAAATATGGATCTTGATATGGGGGACTCTTTTGCAATAAACCAGTATTAGAAATTGTGTTTTCTGAGCTGGATACATTTAGATCGAAGTGAGTACAGTATTTTCATGTTACAGTAAAAATAGCTAACAATAATAACTACATTCATAGGAGGAAAAATATACCAATTATACATGTTTTGTATTACATTGTAGTCACACCATCCTGGATTTTTTTTTTCAGAGAAATTGCAAGTTTGCCATATTTTATTAGCCTAGGAGACAGAAGCAGCGAGCTAATATTAAACCATGCTGTTTGGAAGCAGCGGCTTGTAAACCTTGATGCATCTTTAATTGTGTGACAGCGAGATGACGGACATTTCAGGAGCCGCAGCCTCATATTTCAAGGATCTAGTCACATTGGGGACAATCCAACCATTCACACTCCGCAGGATTCTTTGGTCTAAATGAACAGATTTTTTCCAATTAAGTATTAAGAACCCTTTTCACTTAAAGCAATTGTTCTGCGGACCTTGATGTACACAGCGTGAAAAGTGTCCGTTAATTGTGCTGCCAAAAACAAAACGACCTTTATACAGTGAGCCTTGTCTGCTGTGATACTTTACTGTTATTTGAGAAAATGCTATATAAAGCGAAAAAAAATTTCCCAGTAGGGAAACCAAATGAATACGAGGTAAGAAAGATCTTAGTTATGAATAAGGTTATTAAAACTAAATGTATTTACCCCAGAGAAGGGAAGATAAGATATCGATATGTCAGTCCTCCCTATACTAAACACATATATTCCATGTACAGCACATCAACCAGCCTATGTTCATATAAAAAACCTGATAGATAGTGTTGAGTGAGCATGCTCGGCCGAACTCCCTGTTCGGCCGAGCATGCTTACGCTCGGGTCTGCTCGGTGTTTGGCCGAACACCGAGTGTACTCGAGCGCAATGCTTGAGTCTCTTCCCCGCACTGTAATGTACGCTAATGCGTACAAATTTGTATGCTAATGCATACGCATTGTGCGCTAATGCGTACAAATTCAGTTAATTAGCATACTTTTACGAGTGAAAGGAGTAAAAGAGGAGAAGTCGCGATTGTGACCTTTTTCTATTAACCAGACACCCTACCCTCTTCCGAGCGGGGGGGTGCCTGGTTTAGTCCCATTGACTAACATTATGCTCGGGTGATCGGCCAAGCACTCGAGCAACCCCTAGTGCTCGGCCAGAGCACCCGAGCATACGAGCACAGAGGTGCTCGCCCAACACTACTGATAGATTATTAAAGAAATTCCCTCGTTTATTATTATAGACACGATCAGAGCTGAGATGACTTCTAGGTATAGAGGAAAGCTACCAGTGTCCTCTTCTCACCAGGACCTACCTTCTCATAGTGGCTGCAGGGACCCACATATCCAATCATCTGGTAGCATCTTGCTGCTGTGTGAGCAGGTAATATGTGAATGTATCCGTACGGTGGACCCCTAAAATAAATTTTACTGGTGAGCCCTAGGCACCCCAGTCCGACACTGACTGTTTGAACTGTTACGTTATGGAACACATGTTCCAATAAAATCTGGTAATGATTGAAAGTGTAGAGACACTAAAGGGGTTGTCCGGGTTCAGAGCTAAACCGGGACATATCCCCTTTTTCATCCAGGTAGTCCCTCTGATATGAGTATCGGAGAATTTCATGCTCTGATAGTAATATATATCAATTGGTTGGTTGACCACAGATACATGCTCTGATGCTCTCCCTTGCCCTGCACTGTATTACACAGGGCAGGGTTTTTTGTTTACATTTTTACACTGCTAGGTGGAGGCTTCTGCCTAGCAGTATTCCCTGTGACGTCACCTGCACTAAAGGCCGGGCTTTAGCGCTGCCCTAACCTGTTTTACATCACCGGATTTGCAGAGCTGTGAGATTCAGCCCACGGAAAGAGAGTACATCGGAACATGAGATTCTCATCTTAAATGGGCTGGGTGAAGAAGGGGATATTCCGATCAGAGTGATTGGATTGGATCACTCACTTATTTGCTTATCTCGAGGACTTTCTTTCCTTTCTGTGGTTGGGTAGAAGCTCATCAAGCCCCAGCATACCCCAGGATGCATTGCAATGCTTTCCTGTTGACCCGTTCCTTTCCTGCATAAAAGGATAGACCCTCACATATAGCCTCAGAGATACATATAGTCTGTTATGTTCCCACAATTTCCTTCTCCACTCTCTAGAGAGAGATATAGCTGTATGCTTAAATTTAAAAGTAGGGATGAATGAAAGAATGAAAAGTGCTTCTCTATGACATCACTACACGAGCACTGAAGGGTAGAAGGGAGCAGGGAAAATACTGAGCGTGTCCTATTCTCAGGATAGGCCTTCAATATCAGATCAGCGGGGGTCCTGAGGATAGGTCATCAATATCAGATCCTTGAGGGTCTGACTCACGGCACCTCACCAATCAGCAGTTTGAAAAAAAGTTGTAATCACTGTTTATTCTCACACTATCGATATTGCAGGGGCCGAGATGTGTAATTGCATTTGAATGGGATGTAACTATATTACCAGGGGTGTAGCTAAAGGCTCATGGGCCCTGGTGCAGGAATTCAACTTGGGCTCCTCTTCCCTCAGTACTTTGTGGCCAGGGGCAGGGAAGCACATAGCCTTCATGCTGCCTGAGGCAAAAATTAAAACGGCATCCCCGCCCCCATGCCAAATTCTTGACCTAACCCCTTCCCTCCACTCAGAGATATAACTTGACCAGCATGCATTCTATAATACCGGTGTCTTCTTAGTCGGCACAAGGGTCTTTGGGCCCCCTCAGGCTCCTGGGTCATGCAGCGACTGCAACCTCTGCACCCCCTATAGCTACTCCCCTGCATATTCCCCTTCACTACCCTAGATCACAAGGGATGTTATTAAACCCTTTTCGTACTTGAGAATACTAGGGATATTATGACTATCATCTGCTTTTGGCCTCATGCACACAACCATTGTTTTGGTCCACATAAAATGTGAGTCGGATGAGGACTAATTCATTTTAATGTGGCCGCAAAAGATGCGAACAGCACTCTGTGTGCTATTTGCAACCGTTGCTCTGCTTCGTGGTCTGCACAAAAAATAGATCATGTACAATTCTTGTCCATTTCGCAGACAAGAATAGGCATTTCTATAATGGATGGCCCGCTTCGGTCCGCAATTTGCGGAACGCACACGGGCGGCATCCTAACACGGCACGGTTGTGTGCATTTAATGTTACAGAGAGAAAATCATTCTGCTTAAAGGGGTTATTCCATGACTAGTATAAAAAATGATAATCAGACATCATATAGTACCTGAAATATACGAAGTGGGACAGCACTCACAGTCACAAAGATATGGGTGCACGCCTCCAGGGGGAATGGTGCAAATCCCCACACGATCAAAAGACCAATAATATGAATAAAGTTGGATGGAGGCAGCACGTGCTTTCAGGTTAATAACCCTTTAATCCGGATGCTACGTTTCGGCCACAGAGGCCTTTCTCAAGCATACATACACCAATACAAAGTGAGTATAAATAGTCATGGAGTGACATGATCAATTAACAGAGGCCCATCCCATAGGAAAAAATGGGTGTGATAAACAAACATAAAATTACAAATTGTGCATGAAAATAAAGCTCCACATTATTAACGTCACAAAATGCTCAACATGATAAAGTCAATAAATACAATTGTAGATGGAGTAATAATGTTCACAGATTACCTATATGCAAGCATGTTGTCCTGTTGGAATGTCCAGTAAAATGGTGGATGCACGTGGAAAGCTGCAAATAAACACATAAAGCAGCGCTTGCGTACTAGTGTTCCCGATGTCTGTACTGGCGCATGTGCGCTAGATAAAGAGCGTCCAGAGCAAATAGAAGTCTAAGGCAATATGTCTGCGCTTGCGCAGCAGGTACGGGGAAGACGCATGCATGTCATATGAAATATGACTGTATTGGTGTATGTATGCTTGAGAAAGGCCTCTGTGGCCGAAACGTAGCATCCGGATTAAAGGGTTATTCACCTGAAAGGATGTGCTGTCTCCATTCAACTTTATTCATATCATACAGTACCTGACAATCTCTTTCTAACAAAGCTAGAACCAGCCCTGTACCTCACATGGATCCAGAGATCTCCCCATTCATTGCTCTGCTAGATTTATATGAAGCTGGCAGCTCAAGGGGAGGGTCTTTTCTGCTGCAGATCAGGGGGCGTGTCCATGCTCTGCCTATCACAGCTCAGGAGGCAGTTGACAGATAAAACTGAGCATGTGCAGCCATCTCAGTGAGCCAGACAAAGAAATAAGAAAAAGAATAAACAGCAGGTGGCGCTATACAGATATATTGTATTGAATAACTCAGTGGATATGCTACTTTTTTAATTACATGCAATTACAAAAGTATTCAGATCCAGGTGCTGGTTTGAAAACTGTAGAATATTTTTTGTGGGACAACCCCTTTAAATTTGAGGTGTAATTTGCAGGTATACTGGTATAAGGTGGCTGCCACTGTTGATGCCCTCACTTGTCTGTATTCAGTTCAGTTGGTGGCACCCAATCTTTCAATCCTTGCCATCTTGCACTGCCCAGGGGAGCTCAACATGCCCAAAATTAGACAAAAGGTGTTACGCCTCCAGTTTAGCTCCATTTTCAAAGGCCCTGTTTCCAGCTTGTGAATAAATTTATCTGGAGCTATGAAAGCAGCAGGTCATGGCGTAGATTGTACAAAGATGCACTGAGCAAGAAGTAAAATCTTTTAATCATTGTAGACCAGACTGCCTATAAAAATGCTGACAATTCACCAGTTATTTCCCTCTTATTAAGAAGTAATGCAAATAGATTTAAATTAACCCCAGGATAGTTCCAGCTTTACATCGTCTCGGCATATGGTAAGAGAGCAGGTTCCAAGTAAATGCTAGATGCCAAACTTCTCTGATACATCTTTAGGGGCATCATTATGTCCTCCATTGAATTTACCATATGAATAGAAACAAGTGTTAAATCTTCCTTCCGAGCAGCCTTCAAACGAGACGAATAATGCGCTGCGGTAATTCAAAGGAATTACTAACACGCTGATCTGAAAATTCTATTTTAATACAAATTCCGCACTTTGCTCGTTTCATAAAAGAGATTTGATTAAATTTGTAAACACGTACATGAGAAGGGAGCATTGAAAAGGCAATTTACACCGTCACGTTTATTGGATGAGGTTACAATTAAAAAAGTAATTGTCAGCACACATTTCATTAACCCTTTAAAGGTGTCATCTGATGTTGAAAACCCATTGTTATATACTGTACTAGTGAATTCTATGTTAAAACCCTCATTTAGGGACCTTTGGTGTCAGAATTTGGCGCAGATACTGTGCAAAAAAATCCCTGGAATCCACCTTCCATTGATGTCATTGACAGGCCTCGGTTATGGTTTATGTCTAGAGATGAGCGAGCATGCTTGTCCGAGCTTGGTGCTCGTTCGAGTATTACGGTACTCGTAAGTGCTTTCTGCTAGGACGAGTATCTCGCCATGCTCGAGGAAATGGCAACGTCCGCATTGTGCATTTTTGGCGCCTATAAACTCAGCCAATCACAAGCCAGGAGACTCTGCGGTACACCCAGCATCACGTGGGGCCCTTACATGTCGATAGCAGGGGTTGGCTGGCCTGATCAGGTGACCCTGGAATATACTAGTGACTGCCCGCGGTGCTTGGCTCAGATGCTGTCTGGATGTCGTTAGGGATAGAGCTGCTGCGTTTCAGGGAGAGTGTTAGGGCCTGCATTTAGTTCTCTGTTAGGCAGGAGTGATCTCCCAAGAACCCAACAGCCCTTCTAAGGGCTACAAGACATTTTTTTTTGTCTCCTGGCTTGGCTGGCTGGCTGGCACTAGTAGTGCAGCTATCGCCATATATAACCCTTTTTTTTTTATTGTTATATCTCAGTGATACAAATCCATTTCACACAGCTGCGTGGAACCATTCTGTGTGTCACAGTTCAGCTGTCCACTCACTACAATCCGTATTTTCTGTCCAGTTGACACATTCTGTACCTCACTTAATTAAACCAGACTGAACAAGTTTGTGGGTTTCAGTACAGCAGGCCCATTTATTTTATTTTTTTTTTATATAATACACTTATATACAGAAACCCCAGGGCTAAGGGTCGAGGACGGGGGCGTGGGCATTCAATTACTGCAGGGGGCAGAGGCCGTGGTCCTGGGCAGGGTGAGACAGTACCGCTGATGAGGGAGCAGGGGAATGCCGCAGAGCTACACTCCCTAGCTTAATGTCTCAACTTACAGGGACACGTGGTAGAGGACTGTTGAAACCACAACAGTGCGAACAGCTGATCTCGTGGATTGCGGACAATGCTTCAAGTAATTTGTCCACCAGTCAGTCTTCCACGCAGTCCACCCACGTTACCCAAGGGAGCACTTCTCTGTCTCCTCCACCTCAACCTCAGATTCAGCATCACTTACACTATACACCGATTATTCTAGTTCAGGGGGTGTTTCGGAGATGACAGGTTCCATTTAACTTTTATTAATAATTAAGAATAGATACCCAAATGAAAGTAAGCTATTTACATACTGATGACCTATCCAGTCTGACACCAACCCCTCTCTTATCAGCTTGTTAGTGGCATCCACAAATTCCAGAAGTGAACAGTGTATGCAGTGGCCAGGTTTGGGGTGGCCCCAATGCTACACTGGGTCCCTTGGACACCGCTGATGTGTCATCATGTGTTGCTGCTCTCCGGAAGGGATAGTAAGGCGTGGTGCACCCCAATGGGAAACAAGTCCAGAGATTCAGGGTGGTTCTTTCCTGGAGGAATTCAGGTGCAAAACAATACAGGCGAGGCACGGTGCTGGCTTCTCCAGTCTCCTCCGTGGCAGAAGAAGGGTTTGATGCTGAGAAAATGCCTAAGCTAGCTGTCCCTCTCTCTCAGAAGGCTGGCATTCTGGTCAAAGGCCCATGGTCTGTAGCTCAGGAGTCCGACTGGCTCCTTAGTCACAGGGCTAGTGACCCATAGTCTGTGGCTCAGCATCCCCATCTCAGCGTCTTCTTCTGGTCAGTCATGCAGGCTGGCATGAGTCTCCCCTCCAAGCACTGGTCCCTAATTGCAGAACACTAGGGGCTCGGACTGCTCTGCTTATATACACTTTCTAGCTAGACTAGAACCTCCTAGTGGGAGGGGTGGAGTGAAAAAACTAAGCACAAACAATTAAAAAGTTATCACTCTCATCTGGCGTATAATTAAATTAGAGCTTCAATGATACTCAATGGCAATCACACAGCATTTTTTCCAGACAAAAGCAAGTTTCCAGACATAACAACAGAGCTAAAATCAGACATTCAAAAGTCAGTCTGTCTGGTTTTAGTGGTAAACAGCGTCTGGCTTTTTCCCTCCAAAACATGCTCTTCTTTAGATTCTATGGCATCTGTGAAAAATTACCAGCTTCTCATTCAAAGTCCTAACAGTTTCTCAGTATTCATTAACCCTTTCCACAGAGCCTTGCAAATGCAGTGATAATGAACAGGATATATATCATAACATACATATAAAATGCAGTAACACGGTAATGAACAGTATAAGTTAACCCTTTTAAGAAAAATAAAGTAAAAAGTTTATAACTTTGGATAGGGGAAATAAGCAAATATCCACAAATGTCCAAACGTCAAAGTACCCCCTGCTCCAGGGCACTACATGTATGGAGCAAGAATACTACAGTGCCGTTTTCTGTATAGTGGCTGTTCTCGGGTACTGCAGCTAGCTCCTATTCAACGGCCATAGTTGAATAGTACATAGTGGATAGGTCATCAATATGGTATTTTCTATTATTTCATAACATAGTGGTATCTATACTTCCCACTATAACAAAGCAGCAGAGCATACTGTGCACTACTTACAGCACTATTAAAAGAGAGAAAAAAATATTCAAAAATGCTTTTTTAGATTTTAATTTGTGCCTAGTGGAAAACTGCAAACTGAAAACCTTTTATGATAACATTATTACTTATACCAATAGTTATATTGTTCAAGCTCTGCCATATTCATTAAGGCCCCAGCATTGCGCATTTCCGTTCACAAGGCTTGGATGTGCAGAATATCGATTCCTTCTGTGTACACTCGCCATTTTTCTCACTCGCATCAATAGAAATCGCTATTCTTATTCCCAATGCGGATGGGAATAGGACGTGTTCTATAATTTGCAGAGTATATATGGAAGTGTGCATGGCCCCATAGAAAAGAATGGGTCATTGTGCCATCTGTAAAAAATGCAGATAGCACATGGATAAAAAATATGTTCATGTGCATGTACCTTTACTCTTGACTTTTCAAAGCTAAGTCTTTGTGTGTATTCACAAAAGCCCACAAGGGGGCAGAAGACTACATCAAGTATGATCAGCATGCACAAACCCAGCAATACTAGAACTATGAAAAGTTAAGTGATAATTATAAGCCATGGTGAAGCATTGCTGGGGAGTATTCAAACCATTTCTAAACTAAATATTACTGCAGAAATGATTGTGATATCGTTATCGCTTTCTCTCAGTGTGGCTATTGATGGGGTCGAACATATTGTTTGTATGTATGTGTTTGTATGTATGTAAGCTCAGACAGCCTAATCAGCCAGTCAGGAGGCAGTATTCAGCCAGGCTCTTCTGGACAAAATGAAAAAAAAAAAAAAACACCATTCTGTGGGCAGCTATGATAGTATGTTTTGCGGCTATGACTGCCAAGAAACAATGGCAGATACAAGCCAGTTACTAGGGGTAGTACAGGGAGAGAATGTAATATATAAAGCTGAGTGTATGTATGTGTGTATGTCTGCTAAAAGAATCCGCACTGTCGCAGCTACAATCACGAAATTTGGCACACAGGTACATCAGGTGCCCGGGAAGGTTTTAGAACGGGTCTCAGCTCTCCAGGACGCACCGTTCTTGAGATACTCCAAAAAAATGCATTAGCCAATAGACGCCTGGACCCTTATCAGCCAATAGAAGCTCGCAGGCAGTTAGTCTCCACACACACACACTGCTTCATACCAGGTTTCCATAACAACCCAGCCATTTTACTTCACTGCTGTAGGTCTGCTTTAAAGGGGCAGAGCGCTGTGGATGACACTATTAAAGGGGTGTTCCGGTTACCATAAATATAACTTATGTTTTAGACTAACTCATCATCAATCATTACCTAATATAATGTAAATTTCACATATTTACCATTCAGTAGTAACAAAAGATGTTTTCTTCCACTGCTACCCACTGTGTTTTTTCATAAATTACCATGGCATTGACCTGTAATTCAGGCCACCCTCAAAAGAAAGACTTAAAAGACCCACCCCCAGGTCCAGCTAAGCCACGCCCCCTCCCACTCCACAGCCGACGGGGATTGCAAAAATGAAGGTAAAAATCAACTTCTGTCAGCTGCCCGAGTGAGAGGGAGGGTGACTTTAGGGAGGGTGGCTTTCTTTCTGCAGCTCATGCTCAGACTGCACAGTGCTGCTGTCTGAGAGTGAGCTGTTCAAAAGGACATCCCTGTGTCTATCCAGGCCCTGCGCCGGACGGAGGACAGGGAGTCTGAAAGCCGGACTGTTCGGCCTAAAAACGGACCTCTGACCACCCTAGGGTTAGGCTGCTGTGGAGGTCACAGTTAAAGGGGAGGGCGCTGTGGATGTTACTGTTAAGGGGGCAGGCTGCTGTGGAGGTCACTGTTAAGAGTGGGTGCACTGTGCAGGTCAATGTTAAGGTAGGAGGGGACTGTGGAGGCCATTATTAAAAGGGCAGTGGGGTACTGTGAGGTCACTGTTAAGGGAGTGGGGTACTGTGACAGTCACTGTTAAAGGGGCAGTCGCTGTGGAGGTCTCTGTCATGGGGGCCAGGAATGGTGGAGGTCAGTTAAGGGGACTGTAACCTATGGTCAGTGTTAAGGGGTGGGTTATAACGGTTATACTGTTAAGGGGGCAGGCCCCTGTGGAGGTCACTGTCAAGAGGGTGAGGTGCTGTGGAACTCACTGTTAAAGGTGCAGGCTGGTGCGAAGGTCAAATTTAAGGGAATGGGCTGCTGTGGAGGTCCCATTTTAAGGAGATGGGGCACTGGGGGGGGGAGGCCACTGTTAAGGCAGCCGGGTGCTGTAGAGGTCACTCTCGATATCTTTTAATGACACACACAAACATTAAATGAGATAGATGAAATATACCTGGGCGAAACCGGGTCCTTCTGCTAGTTGGAGATATAATTGTTATGTTATGCATTATTACACCAGTGTTAGTGAATACATTGTTTTTTTTACTTTAAGAAACTGTTCAGTGTTATAGCAAATGTATTTAACTAAAAAACTCCATTACCATTGTAATTTGTCAGTACCAGTTTGCTGTGCGTTTTTAGAAGGGCAGGGACATTATTTGCACCTCTGTCTTTAATTTACAGAAAAAAACACTTAATCTGTGTACCAAACCCATGACTTTATTTTATAGGTCTCAAAATAAATTGTCTGGTAAAAGGAAGACTGTAAAATGAAAGACACATGCCTTGTCATCCGAAAGTCAGAATATGGGTAGTAGTGCAAACAGCAGTATCAGCATCAGCTGTCCGGCAAGTAGTAGTAGTAGGCCATATTTCCCCCTCACTTCCAATAGGTGGAATACTATGGAAGATACTCAAGAGAATCTCCATGTTGATGGGTTGCATGAGAACAGTCAGCGTTTGGTCTGCCATGAGAAGAAGGTTCAGGGGGAGGTGGGGGACCGCATGCTTAGCTTTGTTGGTGGTACTAGTAGTGACGCTTCTAGGCACGGTGGTGGTAGGGGCAGTAGTAACCCTGGCAACAGTGGAATTTGGGACAAATACAGAGGAGGGAGCTGCGAAGTTGTGGGGAGAATGAGGATTATTTTTTCCTTTTTACTCAGCATGATCAACTCTACCAGGCAGTACGTTTCGTTTAATAGGGTTGATCATGCTGACAGAGGCTCTTTATAGCATGCTTGTACTTCATTATGCCATAAAAATATCTGACAAAAGGATCTAGTATATAAGATCTAGATAACTAGAGATGAGCAAAGTAATGTGGTACGGAGATCCGACTGGTACCTCGGAACTGAAGTCGAGTTCGGTTTCAAGTTTTAAAGTGTTTTTCCACTTTAAAAATCGACTACCAAAGTTATTCAACGAAGTCTTGCGCGATTTCATGAATAACTGACTTCGGCTCATCGGAGCCCATACATTTTAATGCTATATGGAGACGGATATCCGTACAGTGAATAAAATCAAGTTCCAAATTATTCCTACTATGAGCGCTGCAGGTCTCAAGTGAAGTAGGTCCTGTTCACACCAAGTTCCAAACAAAGAGAAAAAGAAACCGTTCTGCTCTTTACTTCCAGGGAGAGTCTCGAGCAAACCAAATGTATGGGCAGTTCGCTGATGCTGTCAATCACTGATTGAAATCTGGTCTCCAAACACATCTCTATTCACACATGCTGTAAGCTGCCAGAAAGAAGGAGCAAAAATAGTGCAGCACCCCAACTAAGATTCAAACGTCACTTCAATTTGGTGCCTTGTTCCTCATTCTACCCTTTTTTCATAAAGTGGATATCCAACTTTTATTATAAACTAGAGGGAGCACAGTATTTTACTGTGTACTGCTTTATTATTGAGTTCTATCAATAATCAGTATGTGGTAAACTCATGAGCTCCCTCTAGTGGTGGCTGCAGGCATCCAGAATTTTAACATTTACCTTTGTGCCTATGCAGAGGATTTTGAGCTCTATATTAGAAAAACTGAGCTCCAGGCATTATACAGATATATTAGGAAATTAATCAGTACAGTATTTTAGATTTAATACGAAAACATAATTGTATTCACTTCACTTTGCTATATATATATGTATAGTACAGACCAAAAGTTTGGACACACCTTCTCATTCAAAGAGTTTTCTGTATTTTCATGACTATGAAAATTGTAGATTGACACTGAAGGCATCAAAACTATGAATTAACACATGTGGAATTATATACTTAACAAAAAAGTGTGAAACAACTGAAAATATGTCTTATATTCTAGGTTCTTCAAAGTAGCCACCTTTTGCTTTGATTACTGCTTTGCACACTCTTGGCATTCTCTTGATTAGCTTCAAGAGGTAGTCACCTGAAATGGTTTTCACTTCATAGGTGTGCCCTGTCAGGTTTAATAAGTTGGATTTCTTGCCTTATAAATGGGGTTGAGACCATGAGTTGTGTTGGACAGAAGTCAGGTGGATACACAGCTGATAGTCCTACTGAATAGACCGTTAGAATTTGTATTTGTCATGAGTGGGCTTGCATCTGGTATCAGACGTTCTGCGTGGCTTTCAAAAGTGACATAATTTGACATGCTTTTCCCTTGGTTTGGTTGCTGTTTACCACACCCCTTCCCCTCAGCTGTTGCGGCTGTGGTAATTATCTTTCTCCTATTTACCCCTTCCTCTCCCAGTATTCCTTGCGGTTTATACTTTCTGCCTACTTAGTAGTGTGTGGTGTGGATCTCGGCTGAGATCCGGTTGTTGCGATATCTGCTTTAAGATAAGTGACTTTTTCCCTTTTGTGGTTTTCCTTCTGGAGTCTCCTGTTCGTCCTTACTCTTGGAGGAATGGGTTGACTCTTTCCTGTGTCACTAGCTGCAGGGTTCTTTAGGGTGAATTTATTATTAGGTTCCTGTGTATGAACTCTCCTACCACTAAGGTTTGTTCATACTGGTAGTCAGTCAGGGCCTAGTTTCAGGGTTCCCTGCAGGAGGTGACTGTTTCCCTGGTTTTGGTCTGTTCCCTTCCCTCGTACGCTCGGTGTGGCTATTCCCTCCACACCAGAGCGTGACATTATAAACCGCCAAAACAAAAATTTATGTCATTTTTGTGCTGACATGGATGCTATTGCTGCACTTGCTGAACGGCTGCAGGGACTCAGTTTGGAGGCGGCTGACATCCGCAACCAGATTTAGAGACCACAGGCTGGTGGTTCTGGGGGTGCTGAGTGTCAGGCCTGTTTGGAGCCTAAGGTCCCCCGCCCGGATAGATTTTCTGGGGGACGTGATAATTTTGTTCTATTTAGGGAGGCGTGCAAATTGTATTTCAGACTGCGTCCACATTCTTCTGGTAATGAGGAGCAGAAGGTTGGTGTGGTCATCTCGCTGCTTAAAGGGCATGCGCAGTCATGGGCCTTTTCTCTGCCAACCGGATCGCAGTCTCTCCGGTCAGTAGATGAATTTTTCAAGGCTTTAGGGATTATCTATGATGACCCGGATCGTATCTCCCTGGCTGAGACCCAGATACGTGACCTTTGTCAGGGTGAGCAGCCGGTTGAGATTTATTGCTCTGAGTTCCGGAGGTGGGCGACCAATACTGAATAGAACGATCCGGCTTTATGTAGCCAATTCTGTGAAGGTTTATCTGAAAGGCTGAAGGACGCTTTTGCCTTTCAGGAAACCCCTGTGTCTTTGGAAGCTGCTATGTCTCTTGCTGTGCGCATGGATAGGCGCCTGAGAGAGCGATCTAGGGGCCCCCGCTCTCAGGACGTACTATCACATAGTGTACTGTCTTCCTATGACACTTTGGGTGAATATTCCCCTAGGTTGATGTCAGGGGATAAACCTACGCAATTAGGGGGAGCCACTCCTGTTTCCATCCGTAAACATTTTGGTAATAAAAAGGGTGTGTGTTTTTTCTGTGGTCAGAAAGGACACTTTATCAATGTATGTCCATGCTTTCAATCTCTAAAAGAGAGAAAAGAAAAGGGGTCGTTGAATTCTCATCTCACTCTTGGTGGGGTGGATAGGGAGACTGAAAATGTGCATTTGTCTTTATCCTGTAGTACCCGTTTTCTCCTGACTGCTGAGGTGGCACTAGAGTCAAAGGTTGTGAAAATTGAGGTGTTTATTGACAGTGGGGCAGGGGTGAACTTGATTGATGCTCAGTTTGTCCGTATGCATGGATTGTCACCGAGTTCTTTGGATAAGAGGATTTCTGTGTTTGCCATTGATTCTGCACCTCTATCTCAGAAGTGTTTGTCTCAGATGGTGCATGATATCAAATTAAGAGTGGGTGAATTTCATCAGGAGCTTATTTCATGTTTTGTGTTGGAAGGTCTTCCTGCTCCTGTGGTTCTGGGTTTACCGTGGTTAAGCAAACATAATCCGTCCATTGACTGGCATACTAGACAAATTGTGGATTGGGGCGATTATTGTGTTGACAATTGCCTTAATACATCTTTTTCTGCTTTAACCACTAAGACTCTTCCTTCTTTTATATCAGATTTCTCTGATGTATTTTCTGAAGGTGGATGTCAGGATTTACCCCCTCACCGGGAATATGATTGTCCTATCAATCTTATCCCGGGAGCAAAATTGCCCAAATCTAGGCTGTATAACCTTTCTGGACCTGAGAGAACGGCCATGAAGGAATATATTGCTGAGAGTTTGGCTAAAGGACATATTAGTCCTTCCAAATCTCCTGTGGCATCAGGGTTCTTTTTTGTTAAGAAAAAGGACGGAACCCTTAGGCCATGTCTGGATTTCCGTGAACTCAATAGAATTACTGTCCGTGATCTGTACCCCCTTCCTTTGATTCCTGACTTGTTTAACCAGATTGTGGATGCCAAGGTGTTCTCCAAGTTAGACTTAAGGGGGGCATATAATCTGGTCAGGATCAAGGAAGGGGATGAATGGAAGACGGCCTTTAACACTCCTGAGGGCCACTTTGAGAACCTGGTCATGCCTTTTGGGTTGACCAATGCTCCTGCTGTCTTCCAGCATTTTGTTAATGACATTTTTCATCATCTTGTGGGGAGGTTTGTAGTCGTGTATTTGGATGACATACTAATCTATTCTCCAGATATTGTGACACATCAGGATCACGTGAGGCAGGTGTTGCGAATCTTAAGAGATAACAAGTTGAATGCAAAATTAGAGAAATGTGTTTTTGCTGTACATGAGGTGCAATTCTTAGGATACTTGCTTTCATCTTCAGGTTTTCGTATGGATCCAGAGAAAGTCTGTGCTGTTCTGAACTGGGACCTACCTGAAAATCTGAAGGCTCTTATGCGATTTTTGGGGTTCACCAACTATTACCGAAAATTTATTAAGAACTATTCGACAATAGTTAAACCCTTAACTGACATGACTAAGAAAGGGACGGATGTCTCAGTGTGGTCTGATGCAGCGTTGCAAGCCTTCTCCGCTTTGAAGGAGTGCTTTTCTTCTGCCCCTATATTGGTGCAGCCAGATGTGTCACAACCTTTCATTGTGGAGGTTGACGCATCCGATGTGGGGGTAGGAGCTGTTTTATCACAGGGCCCGTCACCTGGTAAATGGCGCCCATGTGCTTTTTTTTTTCGAAAAAACTCTCTGCGGCGGAGAGAAATTATGATGTAGGCAACAGGGAGTTACTGGCCATTAAGTTGGCTTTTGAGAAATGGCGTCATTGGTTGGAAGGGGCAATTCACCCAATCACGGTATTCACTGATTACAAAAATCTGGCTTACCTGGAGATGACTAAACAACTTAATCCGATGCAGGCCAGATGGTCTTTGTTCTTCACCAGATTCAATTTCAATGTTACATATTGTCCTGGGGTTAAGAATATGAAGGCGGATGCCTTGTCACGTAGTTTTCCCGGAGGTGGTGATTTTGAAGATCCGAGCCCTATACTGTCTGAAGGAGTGGTGATATCCGCTCTTTACCCTGATCTTGAGGCTAAAGTGTTTGAGGCCCTGGGAGATGCGCCGGAGTCTTGCCCTCCTGGGAAGTTGTTTGTTCCTTCTGATTTGCGTCATAAGGTGTTTGAGGAGCATCATTCTTCGGTGCTTGCAGGACACCCTGGGAGTAAATCCACTGTCAACCTCATCTCTCGTAGATTCTGGTGGCCAGGCTGCATAAGTGTGTTGAGGACTATGTGTCAGCCTGTAGTGTCTGTGCACGTGCTAAGATGACACATACCCGACCTTCTGGACCTCTACTTCCATTACCCATCCCGTCCAGACCATGGACTCACCTATCCATGGACTTCATCACTGATCTGCCTGAGTCATTTGGTAACACAGTTATTCTGGTGGTTGTAGATCGTTTTAGTAAAATGGCGCACTTTATTGCATTACCCGGACTCCCCAATGCTAAATCTCTTGCACAAGTGTTTGTTGACAACATTGTGAAACTTCATGGCATTCCCACTGACGTGGTCTCTGATCGTGGGACTCAGTTTGTGTCCAGATTCTGGAAGGTGTTCTGTACTCGGCTCGGGGTACAACTGTCTTTTTCCTCTGCCTTTCATCCCCAGACGAATGGACAGACTGACCGTACCAATCAGAGTCTGGAGACTTACTTGAGATGTTTTGTCTCTGAGAACCAGGAGGAGTGGTCCTCGTTTTTGTCTCTGGCTGAGTTTGCCATAAATAATCGTAGACAGGACTCCACTGGTAAGTCACCATTTTTTTGGTGCATATGGCTTTCACCCACAGTTTGGCACATTTTCTGGTTCTGATACTTCTGGTATTCCTGAGGAAGAACGTTTTTTGTCATCATTGTCTTCTATATGGTGAAAAATTCAAAATAACTTGATAAATATGGGTAACAAGTACAAACGTGTGGCTGACAGGAGACGTATGAATGGCTAGGACCTAAGTGTGGGTGATTCTGTGTGGCTGTCTACTAGGAACATTAAGTTGAAAGTTCCTTCTTGGAAGTTGGGTCCAAGATTTATTGGCCCATATAAGATCACGGCCATTATTAATCCTGTAGCATTTCGTCTTGAACTTCCTCAGGCCCTGAAAATCCATAATGTATTTCACAGATCTTTGTTGAAGAGATATGTTGAACCTCTGGAGCCATCTCCCTTGCCACCCGCGCCTGTTAGGTGGATGGTAATTGGAATTCCAGATTGTCAAGATCATTTATTCTCGAGTTCTCGGTGGGACTCTTCAATATCTTGCTCATTGGAAGGGTTATGGTCCTGAGGAGAGGTCATGGGTACTGGCATCTGACGTGAATGCCAGTCGTTTGGTGAAAGCCTTTCACAGGTGTCATCCTGATAAAATTGGTCCTGGGTGCCCGGAGGTCACCCGTTAAAAGGGGGGGTAATGTCTCGAGTGGGCTTGTGTCTGGTATCAGACTTTCTGCGCTGCTTTCAAAAGTGACATAATTTGACATGCTTTTCCCTTGGTTTGGTTGCTGTTTACCACACCCCTTCCCCTCAGCTGTTGCGGCTGTGGTAATTATCTTTCTCCTATTTACCCCTTCCTCTCCCAGTATTCCTTGCGGTTTATACTTTCTGCCTACTTAGTAGTGTGTGGTGTGGATCTCGGCTGAGATCCGGTTGCTGTGATATCTGCTTTAACATAAGTGACTTTTTCCCTTTTGTGGTTTTCCTTCTGGAGTCTCCTGTTCGTTCTTACTCTTGGAGGAATGGGTTTACTCTTTCTTGTGTCACTAGCTGCAGGGTTCTTTAGGGTGAATTTATTATTAGGTTCCTGTGTATGAACTCTCCTACCACTAAGGTTTGTTCATACTGGTAGTCAGTCAGGGCCTAGTTTCAGGGTTCCCTGCAGGAGGTGACCGTTTCCCTGGTTTTGGTCTGTTCCCTTCCGTCGTACGCTCGGTGTGGCTATTCCCTCCACACCAGAGCGTGACAGTATTATGGCAAGAAAAAAGCAGCTAAGTAAAGAAAAACGAGTGGCCATCATTACTTTAAGAAATGAAGGTCAGTCAGTCCGAAAAATTGGAAAACTTTGAAAGTGTCCCCAAGTGCAGTCGCAAAAACCATCAAGCGCTACAAAGAAACTGGCTCACATGAGGACCGCCCCAGGAAAGGAAGACCAAGAGTCACCTCTGCTGCGGAGGATAAGTTCATCCGAGTCACCAGCCTCAGAAATGACAGGTTAACAGCAGCTCAGATTAGAGACCAGGTCAATGCCACACAGAGTTCTAGCAGCAGACACATCTCTACAACAACTGTTAAGAGGAGACTGTGTGCAGCAGGCCTTCATGGTAAAATAGCTGCTAGGAAACCACTGCTAAGGACAGGTAACAAGTAGAAGAGACTTGTTTGGGCTAAAGAACACAAGGAATGGACATTAGACCAGTGGAAATCTGTGCTTTGGTCTCATGAGTTCAAATTTGAGATCTTTGGTTCCAACCACCGTGTCTTTGTGCAACGCAGAAAAGGTGAACGGATGGACTCTACATGCCTGGTTCCCACCGTGAAGCATGGAGGAGGAGGAGGTGTGATGGTGTGGGGGTGCTTTGCTGGTGACACTGTTGGGGATTTATTCAAAATTGAAGGCATACTGAACCAGCATGGCTACCACAGCATCTTGCAGCGGCATGCTATTCCATCCGGTTTGCGTTTAGTTGGACCATCATTTATTTATCAACAGGACAATGACCCCAAACACACCTCCAGGCTGTGTAAGGACTGTTTGACCAAGAAGGAGAGTGATGGGGTGCTATGCCAGATGACCTGGCCTCCACAGTCACCAGACCTGAACCCAATCAAGATGGTTTGGGGTGAGCTGGACCGCAGAGTGAAGGCAAAAGGGTCAACAAGTGCTAAGCATCTCTGGGAACTCCTTCAAGACTGTTAGAATACCATTTCAGGTGACTACCTCTTGAAGCCCATCAAGAGAATGCCAAGAGTGTGCAAAGCAGTAATCAAAGCAAAAGGTGGCTACTTTGAAGAACCTAGAATATAAGACGTATTTTCAGTTGTTTTACACTTTTTTTTAAGTATATAATTCCACATGTGTTAATTCATAGTTTTGATGCATTCAGTGTGAATCTACAATTTTCATAGTCATGAAAATACAGAAAACTCTTTGAATGAGAAGGTGTGTCCAAACTTTTGGTCTGTACTGTATATATCTTTATCACTGCCTGAATGGCAACCTAGCAATATTGGATCTCCTCTGAATTGTGCTGGAGGCACACTATTGCTGAAATAAAAAAAAGTTTTCTGAAAACTTTGAGCTGAGCAATATTAAAGGGGTTGTCCGGGATTTCACTATTGATGGCCATCAGTATCTGGTCGATGGGGATCTGGGAGAATAGTCAGAGAATCTACAGAACAGCTGATAAGCAAGGGCGTAGAACCTAAACGATCAAGTATTGATGGCCTATTATGAGGACAGACCATCAGTAGTAAAGTCCTGGACCCAATTAAGGGCAGTGACAAAAAGTATTCACTAAACATAACATAAGTATTGACTAAATGCATGTAGCTTCCAGATTAAATGATTAGTCCAAAAGTGACGTAATGGTGAAATACTTTTCATATCCAGGTAGAGTCTGGAGTTAACTTTCAGTGCATGTGGTTGCATACATAAACCCTAGAATGCGTATTGGGGGCCTTTTAGGCCCCCATGCTTACTTTTTTGTTATTATCTGCAAAATTACTTAAGTTAGAATTTTGAAACTCCAGGTAATCCTCAAGAATGTCGTTGTTGGTAATATCCAGTTGTTCATATATTTTTTTTCATAGGCATTTTGGTGTAACAATGCTTTTTTGGTGAAAAACACATCTGTACGGATTGGGGGCCTTTTAGGCCCCCATGTATTTTTTTATTATGTTCTCAGTAGTGTTTGTACCTCAAGTTACTTTATTTGTACTCAGTAATGCTGGTGGAGGGGCCAGGGTGTGGATAATGCCATATGAGGATGTCATGTGATTTTTGGAGGGAGAGATAAAGTCATGACATCATCTCAGGTCCTTCTGAACACAGTAATAAGCTGTGAAGAGAGTAATGAGGACAGTATACACTGTGAGCTAATTGTTAAGGACCTGAGATAAGATACGATGTTGATAGCAATTTTCTGTTATAATTAAAATTTTGTTTACTAATCATATTTTATTTAGCAGTTTTAAAATAAACTTGTAAAAGTTATATAAGTGTGTTTTCCATATGATTTGCATGGGGGCCTAAAAGGCCCCCAATACGTTAATATGAAGATTTCTGATGTCACGCATTCTAGGGTTCCAGATTAAATGATTAGTCCAAAAGTGACGTAATGGTGAAATACTTTTCATATCCAGGTAGAGTCTGGAGTTAACTTTCAGTGCATGTGGTTGCATACATAAAGGTACTGTAGGAGCCACCCTCTGTTAGGTTAAGATGAAAGGGAAGAGTCTGTGGATAGAATAATGGAGTGCAATCTCTTCAGGGCTCATTGGTATGCCCTGCAGAGCCTACGCTCAGACACCTGGAAATCACACACTGTGCAGCGCTGAAGGCATTTACGTTGATGGTTTTGGGCATGTAAATGAATGTGTGAAGTGTTCACTTTTATCTTCCCTTTGGTTACCCTTAGGCAGGAGACTGCTTTATGACAAAACTTGTAGACATTTAACCAATGAATGGAAGCCGAAACCTGATGGAAGTTTTACGTGGATTTTCAGTGCCTTGTCTAAGATTACATTATAGGTACACTATGAACACTGTGAACAGCCAGTCAATGTAAGGTTATGGGATTTGGTCCTTGGAAGGTTGCATCACAATCACAAGTCATTATGAGGTGTAACTTGAAGTTTCTAGGCCCTTTGTCACAAAGCTGTAAGGGGTCAAGATTTTACAGAAAGAATCTTCTTTGGCCCTTGAGTGGTATACACCCCATTAGTGGAAGAAGTGCAGTCAGACAGAGGTGGACATTGCATCAAGAATATTTACTGGTCTGATGTGAGGCAACATGCTTGACAGTTACAAAACACTTACAAGAGGCAACAGGTTTAGTGGTTGCAATTTCAAATAGGCAATGGGAAGCAACACAACCAGATAAGGTCCAAAGGCTTGATTCTTTAAAAGGTATCTTTATTGTTTCTTTTGCAGGTGACACATTTTGGGGCCACAACGGCCCTTTCATTAGACAAAGAAACAGTCTGTTTTTTGGTCTGATGAAGGGGCCAGTCATTTATTAATACCAGCGTTTTAGACACGGGTCTTAATAAGACCTTTAGCTGTAGATGGATCCGCTGAAGTTATGTAGGAGCACCAGCCTCTACATAATTTTGGTGTATCCACCGCCGGTCTAAATGTAAGCCACCTTTTTTTAGGCATAGAAAATTATGAATGAGATGGGCCTGATGGTCCATCCCCTTCTCCTCCCATGCCACTCCCACTTTTTTAGACCTGGCCCGAGCAGGGAGAAGTCACAGTTTGCAGTGCAAATAACCTTTGTGCCAGAATCTACGCCAGAAATATACATTATATACGGGGGGTCAGAAAGCCAGACTGTCCGGCCTAAAACCGGTCCTCTGACCATCCTACTGCTCCTCCAGCACAGTTTGACTGTGAAGTCCTTCAGGAGGCAGAGGAAAGGGTTGCTGAGCCAGCCTCAACCTGTATCTGCACCCTGAGGATGCAAACCCAGTTAAAGGCTATGTTTTTAGGCAATTTTTTATTATTATTGCATTGTACTCATTTTGATCTAAAAATAATTTTATTAATTGGTCTTTATTAAAAATATGATGCCCTTTTTTCTGTACAGAGCTGATATGTTCTAGTAGAAGCCTTTGGATTTTCTTTTCCGTCATCTGGGGAGCAGACAGACTCCTTATCTCTTCTCTCTTACATTATAAACACTCATTATAGCTCAGCTCTTATCTTACTGATAAGAATGTGGCTTAAATAAGTCATATCTAGGTGGAGAATGAATGGAAACATGACTGTGTTGGTGGCTCTCCTCTCTGATTCTGCAGTCTCTTCCATAAACCTGTTTTCTACTGTTCTTGGGTTAACAAGAAGAGAGGGCAGACAGTAACCCATTACTGTAGGAACAGACTGCACAGAGTTTGCAGTAATCAGTCATCATGATCTGCACAGAAGCTACATACTGAAAATGGAGGGCTCATTCAGATGAATGTAAGAGCTCTGTGCTCGTATTGCGGACCGCAAATGGTGGGTCCGCAATACATGGGCACTGACCGTGTACTCTCTGTGCTGCAGATGCCATTAACTTGAATGGTTCCACTATCTGCAAGATATGGTGAAAGGTAGGATATATCCTATCTTTTGTGGAGCGGAAGCCCGGATCGGAAGCTTCTGTGGGCTTTGAGGTCCATGCTTCTGCACCGCAAAAGATAGGACATGTCTTATCTTTTGCCATATTTTGCAGATCGTGGACCATTCAAAGCAATAGGACCACATCTGCTGCACGGAGTGCACAGGGCCGGTGCCCGTGTATTGCCCTCGTCTCCTAAAATGACAATTATTAACAAAGTTGCTACATTTTTAGTTTCGGGTGCAGTTCATGTTTTTATAGACAAATCTTTGGCTGTCACATATCATCTCATGTCTAAAAGTCATGTTGCTCAGGTGTTGAGAAAGAGGGTTATTTTGTCCCAATATGTTTTTTCGCATCCACTTTTTGTAATTTTTTATGTTTTTCTACTGCAAATTCCTTAATTCTGCTCACTGCCTGAAAGTATCCGATGAACAGATGCAATAATAACATCAATTTCTCTGCATGCAAAACCTATAACTAGAAACAGTATACGGCGAGCACTAGGGTGCGTCCCCTGAGCTGATGTCTGTAATAAGTGATAATGCAGTTATTCTGATTAGATTACGCCATGCCTCATTTACATGCTACTAAATTATCTATTTGCCAACTTGCTGCTTCAATAACTTGTATCACTGTGTCCGCACTTCATCCCGCACATCCTAAGTAGGAACATTTTCATTTTCCAATCCTCACTTCCTGTATGCTTGGAAACCTTTGTTTTGTAATCAGCAGAAATCTCAATGAGCCGTAAAAAAGTAATATTCAAGTAAGACTACTTCATCTCGGCCTCCTCCTGTCATGGCAGTGCTTGCAGCTCTCTGTGCACTGCTATGTCAGTAGGAAAGAGCAAATGAGGAAATTCAGTGACCCAGGATAGCGTACGGCACAGATAAAGGCTAAGCTGTAGTGATGCCTTATGTTTACAGACGCAACGAAAGAGAAAATTGTTGCAACTAGACAGAAATTTACCACTCAGTGATTACGTCAACCACCAGGTGCCAATTTAGGCCTCGTGCACTCGGCCGTGCCTGTATTTCGGTCTGCAAAAAAACAGATATGCAAAATATGAATAACTTTTGTTTGTGTAACACCCCAGAGTGGTATTACCATTGCTTCACTAACATTAATGCCATCTGTGTATTTATTTCTAGGCCAGTCCCATTTCCTTCCCAAGGGAGGGGCAACAGAAAGTCTAGGCAGAGAAAGCTGGGCAGCATGAGATGCAGATGTGTTCATGATGTAGCAGCAAGTGGAAGGTTCCTCTGCTGTAGCAGGAGTCTTTCCAGAGGGAAGTAGCTCATCGAGCACCCTGACTCCTTACAGATTTACCTACCTAGTGTCCAGAGGGGTCAACAGCCAAAGGCACCACACTCCACATATAGTGAACAGAACGAAAGTCCAACTACCAGACTAAAACCTAGTTTAGCACAGCAGAGAGAGAAAACATAGTACTCAAGTTTGCCTGCCAGTTTATGCCAAAGCCTGTTAGAACCAAGATAAAGCCTAAATATTGTCTGGATACAAGTTGATGCAGGTAAAGTTGAACTTTATAAAAGTCTGGACTTATTCTCCACCTCCATTACTCATCCCCTTTATTACTTCAGAGCCAAACCCTGAGAATCTACTGTATTCAGGTAGGAGCACCGTGACACACACATAGAGACTATTGGGGCTGCACCACACCACTCGGCATTCCTAAAGACCTGGGACATGATCGGCCCTGGGGTGCGGCACGTCGCATGTGCATTCGACATTTTTCACACTCCCATCAATAGAAAGGGCTATTCTTGTCTGCAAATACAAGCAAGAATGGGATATGCTCTATAAGGCGAGGAAGAGCCACACGGATCCACGAAAAATATGGATGTTTGCATATAATAGAAACTAATGGGTTAGTGTACGTACATGTAGTTGTGGTGTAATATGAAAACAACATTATAGTCTTTATATTAGACAACTAATCAAGCAATTATCAGGAATAATTGCCTGATCATGAGCCAGGTGACAGCTGCTTTTACATGTAACAATCAACTCCGCTGTATGGGGATGAACGAGGGATCATACTACTACTACTCACTACCACCACCATCACTATGATCACTTATCTTTGAATGTATTTAGGTATGTACCTTATAATCATTCTTTTCCCACTAGTGGCTTAGTACTCTGCACTTTATAATAATTCTTCCCTTGTCGTACTAGAAATCAGCTCGCCATGCCCTGACTTCTTCCTGAGTATGGGATACACTTGGATTTATACCAGCAGAGCTGCAGTTAGAGGGAGAGAGTAGCAGCATGGCCAGAGATGAGGCAGGAGATTTGTCTCAGACCACCACAGACTCTTGTGAGCACTGCAGCCAAACTGTAGTCTCATATCACAGCTCTGGTCTAATGAGAGCTAAAAAGCAGCAAGATTTGAGGTAGTCATTCCCTGTAGGAACTGGGAAACACCTCTTAATCATTAAATTCAGGTGGTTTATTCAATCCCATTGCCACAGGTGTATAAAATCCATCCCTTAGTCATACAGTCTGTCATACAGTTACATTTGTGAAAGAATTGGCTGATCTAAGAAGCTCATTGAATTTGACTGTGCTACTGTAATAGGATGTCAATGGTGCTCCAAGTCAGTTTGTGCCATTTTTTCCCTCTTTGACATTCCAATATCAACCTTGAGTAGAATTATTGTAAAGTTAAAGCGTTTACGAACCACAGCAACTCAGCTACGAAGTGGAGACCACGTAACGTTACAGAGCGGGAGTGCTGATAAGCATAGTGTATAAAAGTCACCAATGTTCTGCTGCCTCCATAACTGCAGAATCCAACCTTTTCTGGTGTTAACATCAGCACAAATAATGTGCACAGAGAGCTTCATGGCATGGGTTTCCATGGTTGAATAGCTGCATGCAAGCTTTACCTCATCAAGCACAATGGCAAGTATCAGATGGAGCCATGTAAAGCACACCTTCTTCACATCATGCTTCTCTATCTGGCAGTCTGATGGACTAGTCTGGGTTTCACTAAAGCCAGTAGAACGTTACCTGCCTGACTGCAATGTACAGCTGTAAGGAGGTATAATGCTATGGGTTTGTATTTCAGGGGTTGGCCTAGGCCGCTTAGTTCCAGGGAAAGGAAATCTCAATGCTTCAGCATACATTACCAAGACATTTTGGAAAATTATATGCTTCAACTTTGTTGGAACAGTTTGAGGAAGGCCCTTTTCTGTTCCACAATGACTGTGCCCCAAGCAAAGTCCATAAAAGCATGGTTGGGTGAGTTTGTTATAGAAGAACTTGACTGGCCTGCACAGAGTCCTGACCTCAACCCCATCACGCACCTTTGTGGTGAACCAGTCCCTCTCATCCGACCTCAGTGTCTGACCTCACAAAAGTTCTTCTGGATGAATGGGCAAAAATTCCCACAAATAAATTCCAAGATCTTGTAGAAATCTTTTCCAGAAGAGTGGAAGCTGTCTTAGCTGCTGCAAAGGGTGGGGGGTGCAACTTCATATGAATTCCTATGGATTTAGAAAGGGATGTCATCAAAGCTCCTGTAGGTGGAATGTGTGGGTGTCCTAATACTTTTGTCCAGTTAGTGTATTATATTTGGTCTCCTGACTAGCCACTTTCTTTAATTATTTAAGTAATTAATTATTTGTAATACATTGTTTTTATTATTTAATTACATTAATAATAAAAATATAATTTAATTAATAATTATAACATTTATTTATTTATTTTTTACATTTGGTTTAGTTTAAAATTGGCCCTAATGTCTGAGAAACTGAAATTAGATTGTGAGCAGAATATGTTGTTGCAAAATATCAAAGGGGATTACATTCATATCTGTATTTGTGTGTACATATGTGTATCTTGTGTGTGGTTATGTATCTATACACCACCACAGACTAATAAGGTATTATACAGGCTGGGACCGGCCCACAGGGGTACAGGTGAACACCCTGGTGGACCCCTGAGTAAGTTGGGCCCCTAGTCTCCCACCCCCTGCACAAGTGGCACATAACACAGTAGGCTTTCTGCACTACATACTGTACATATATTCAATGTACAGCTCAACCAGCCTGTGTTCATAAAAACACCTGATAGATTATATAAGAAACTGCCCAGTTTATTCTTATAGACACGATCAGAGCTGAGATGTCTTCTAGGTATAGAGGAAAGCTGCCAGTGTCCCCTTCTCCTCAGGGCCTACCTTCTCAAAGTTACTGCAGGGACCCCTATATCCAATCGTCTGGTTGCATCTGCTGCTGCGTGAGCAGATAATATGTGAATGTATCTATACAGTGGACATCCAAAATACATTTTACTGGTGAGCCCTAGGCACCCCAGTCCGACACTGGTATTATACAACATTTTGCTATGGGGCCCCACAATCACTTTATTATGATCTTGCTTAGGACTTTATGATTTTATCATTTCAGAGTGTATTATTAATCTGCCATCAAGGGGCTGCCTCAACTTTGTGTATGCGGTGAGTACACACTGTAATGAGCCGAAGCTCTGTGGATGACTGCAATGTCTTATTGGACCCTTCCCTACTGAAGCGTAACAAAGATATTCAAAAACGGATAGCACATTATTCATCTTGAACATTTTCTAATAAGACAATAAAGCATGAAATGTCAGAAATCACATTTATTCCTAAAGGCTCATGACATTTCCAGGAGAGTCACGCAACAACTATACATATACATGATTTACTCAAATAATTGTTCAGGGAAATGTAGGGTGCACCGAGGATTCAGAGAAAGATTAAGAAAATAAGCCAAACACATCATAATCCTAAACTTAGTTCAATGTAACATAGTAACTTAGTAACTTAGCTCAGCCTGTTATCCTGCAAGTTGATCCAGAGGAAGGCAAAAAAAAAACCCCTGTGAGGTAGAAGCCAATTTTCCCCACTTTAGGGAAAAAAATTCCTTTCTGACTCCAATCAGTCAATCAGAATAACTCCCTGGATCAACAACCCCTCTCTAGTAACTATAACCTGTAATATTATTACCCTCCAGAAATACATCCAGGCCTCTCTTGAACTCTTTTAGTGAACTCACCATCACCACCTCCTCAGGCAGAGAGTTCCGTAGTCTCACTGCTCTTACCGTAAAGAATGCTCTTCTATGTTTGTGTACAAACCTTCTTTCCTCCAGACGCAGAGGATGTCCCCTCGTCACAGTCCTGGGGATAAATAGATGATGGGAGAGATCTGTGTACTGACCTCTGATATATTTATACATAGTTATTAGATCTCCCCTCAGTCGTCTTTTTTCTAAAGTAAATAACCCTAATTTTGATCTTTCTGGGTACTGTAGTCCACCCATTCCAGTTATTACTTTAGTTGCCCTCCTCTGAACCCTCTCCAGCTCTGCTATGTCTGCCTTGTTCACAGGAGCCCAGAACTGTACACAGTACTCCATGTGTGGTCTGACTCGTGATTTGTAAAGTGGCAGGACTATGTTCTCATCACGGGCATCTATGCCCCTTTTGATGCAACCTTATTGGCCTTGGCAGCAGCTGCCTGACACTGGTTTCTAAAGCTTGCGGTTCACTAAATTCCTAGGTCCTTTTCCATGTCAGTGTTACCCAGTGTTTTACCATTTAGTATGTGCTGGTGACTTGCATAATTCCTTCCTATGTGCATAACCTTACATTTGTCAGTGTTAAACCTCCCTCATCTGCCACTTCTCTGCCCAAGCCTCCAATCTATCCAGATCCATCTGTAGCAGTGTACTGTCCTCTTCTCTATTAATTACTTTACACAGTTTAGTGTCATCTTCAAAAATTAATATTTTACAGTGCAAGCCTTCTACAAGATCGTTTATAAATATATTGAAGAGAATAGGGCCCAAAACTGACCCCTGTGGTACCCCACTAGTGACTGTGACCCAATCTGAGTATGTGCCATTAATAACCACCCTCTGTTTTCTGTCACTCAGCTAGTTACTTACCCACATACAGACATTTTCTCCCAGGCCAAGCATTCTCATTTTATATACTAACCTTTTAAGCGGTACAGTGTCAAATGCTTTGGAGAAGTCCAGATATACAACATCTATTCACTCAGCTCGGTCAAGTCTAGAACTTACCTCTCGATAGAAACTGATTAAATTGGTTTGACATGACTGTTCCCTCATGAAGTCATGCTGATATGGCGTTATTTGCTTATTTTCATTGATTGGTACTCCAAGATAGCATCTCAAACAGTTTACCCCCTTCAAACAGTTTACCCATGACAGATAAAAAAGTTAAACTTACCCACCTATAGTTTTTGGGCTCCGTTTTTAGACCCTTCTTTGAATATTGCACCACATTTGCTATGCGCCAATCCTGTGCAACAACCCCTGTCAGTATAGAGTCCTTAAATATCAGAAATAAGGATCTGGCTATGATATTACTTATTTCTCGTAGGATAGGGGGGTGTATGCCATCTGGTGCCAGCGATTTGTCTATTTTAATCTTTTTAAGATGCCTATATGCTTCTTCCTGGGTTACACGGGGCACTTTTAATGGGGAATTTACTTTTACATTCTGCATTTCATATTAATGTGTTATGCATAGACCACAGCAATCAACTAGCTTTAACATGTTGTTTTTTCCTGTAGATACTTCAGTGACAGGTTTGGAGTTTCTTCACTGCTACTGGAATTGAAAAATTAATATGGCCAAAACTGGGGGAAAAATGACCAAAATTACAATATACTGTATGATCACACTGTGTATTGTGTTGCCATCGTGTCACTAGGGCAAGGAAGCTGCAGACATCAGGCTGGTAAATCAAGATAGAATTGAGAACAGCATCAATATTAAGCAGGACTTTAAACGTTGCTCATATTTTGTGCAGGGTATTTTGTATTTTTTTTGTTATATTGCACCTTTAAAGGCAATAAGGTTTTGAAAAGTGACGAAAAAGATAAAAATTAAATAGTGGAGTTTATATAATGAAAATTATCTGCACATGCATAATGTATAAAAGCTTTGCTGGTTTTAGTCTGCCACATCAAAAAATTCCCAAGCTATTTGCCACAAAAAGAATTTTATGAACTTAAAACGGCTTTTGTGCCATCAACTAAAGGTGAAGGCTCAACAGGAGGAAAATGTATCAAGCAGATGGCTGTAACAATGTGTAGCTGTTAATTATGTAAAATTGGTTCTTTAGTAATGGTGTCAAGTTTAATAAATGTATACTTCAGGCTTAAAATATTCAATGCAACTTTTCTGATTCAGTCCAGGCTAAATTTAGTTTACTTGAAGAGTCACGTTAACTAAAACCTAATTACACTCAGTCATGCCGTTCATATTAGCCTTCATCCCTGTTTGTCATCATGTTTGTCGCCTCATATAAAAGCTGGCTTATAACAGAGGGAAGGGAAGGAAGAGAGAGGAAAGAGAGGAAGAGAGGGACAGAAAGAAGGAAGGGTTAGAGAGAGGTAGTAAGCAAGCCAGGAAGGAAGAGAGAAAGAGAATGAGGGAGGGAGGAAGCGAAGAAGAACGATGGACAGAAGAGAGAAAGAGAATAAGGGAGTAAGAAAGGGAAGAAAAATGAAAGACGGAAGAGAGAAAGCATGAGAAAGTACGAAAAGGTGGAAATAGGGGAAAATGAGATTGAGTGAGAGAGGAAGAATGATGACAGAAAGGTAGGGGGAAGAGAATGAGGAAGAAAGGAAGAAAGAAGGAAGGGAGAAGGGATGAGTGAAGGTGCAATAGAAGTAACCAAAATAATGGATGGAGAAAGGGATAGAAGAGGGGAGTAAGGAAGGATGGATTTGAGTATTAGGGAGAGAAATGAGAAAGGAAAGGGTGGAAAGAGGTAGAAAGGAAGGACGCAAGGAATGAAGGGAGAAATACAGAGATTAGCCAATTTCTTAAGATTCAATTCAGATCCACATTGGGCCTGAGATTCAATTCATGTTCAAATCGATTCTACCCAAATCAAAAGTACTTTGAGTTCCTTCCATCCTTCCTTCCTTCCTCTTTCTGTCTTCCTCCATTTTGACTGAGGACACTGCTGCAGTGACCATACAGTATTTCTGCTTTTGACTTCTTGATGCCCTGCTTGTTTCTGACTTTGTCTTCTGTTGAAATTCTGCCTACCTTAAACTCCTTGTCTGAAAATAACACCCACTACCCTCACCCCAATATAGATCTGAGTAGACTTTCTCTGCCCTGATTGCTGTGATGGCTATTTACACTGCTTTATTTAAATGGGTTGTCCAGGTCATCAACGTCAGATTATTGATGGTCTGTCACCTGACACCTCCACCAATCAGCTGTCTGCAGGAGCTGCTGGCACCAGAAACATAGCGTACGAAACTCAAAGCAGAAGGTTCCATTCCATCCACCAGGGGTGGATGGCCCATAGACCGTACAGGAAAATTTCCCGGTGGGCCTATGACCCAGGGGGCCACCTAAGTCCTCCCCTCTGCCGCTGACCGGGTACATAATGAGCTTTCAACAGAAATTAATGGTTTGAGAATCAGGTTTTCAGGTACCCGGGCCAGTGACCACACATGTCCTCCTGAATTCTGAATTCAACTGCTGTGGCCCACACCTCACCTCCTAAGACCCTGCTCCATAGACAACTGGAGAAGGAGGACAGAAGATGGTAGATATTGATAGCCACCACAGAAGGCCAGATTTTGGGGAAGTATATTGTGCTACCAAGTGGTATTTGGTTCTGCTGGGATGGTATTTTGCATTATGGTATTGCTAACCCTGCCTACTTGTGTTGCCCCGTCTTCTGTTAATTTGGACCTGCCTACAAAATGGGGCCACTTTTAGTTTTTTTTCCAGGGCCACTTTAAGTTCCAAGTCCGCCCCTGCCATCCACTGTGATCATGTTTCTTTTTAGATTTTCATCAGCTAAGGGAGCAGAAAACCTTTTTTTACCTCTTGTAAAAATGTACCATTTATATGGACTCTTTAAGGAAAAAAATAATTTCTGTTCGACTATCATCCCTTCTTTATAAGATGACTACATGCCTTTTAACTTTTGTACTACTTGCATTCAAATTTGGAATTTAAATTGCTCTCCCTAAACCATTCATCGTTCATATTTTATTATGCCCTGTAAAAGAAGTGGTTATAAATCAGAAAGCTCAAATGCCAAGTGATTATTCAGTCATCCCCTCTCTTTTAATTCATGACAGTAATATTTTCATATGCGAAATGTTCAAAATTTGCATAATTTGCCCTCATTCATGCAATTATATCTTCTCAACAAAACCCGTTCCTAAAGAAAAACTGATAAAGTTTCATTGTGACCTGAAATTGGCAAAATAGAGGTGTGCCTATTGTTAGTAGAAGACCGCTGTGTGATACGGGGGTGTACATTCAGTACCATATCTGCAATATGTGCATTTGGCAAGGATTTAGTAGGTGAGGGACCCCAATGGCTCAAACCAGCTTCCTTAAGTTTATTACATTGTAAAGGACTAAATTTTACATCTGACTATTACTGGTGAATGGTTAGAGAGATGTAAGGGGGTGCTATGACAAGCTATTTGAGATCAAGGGTCCCATATACTGTTTCTACACTGGGGAAATCAGCAGAACCTAATGATCTCTAGGTTCATGGTTTGAGGAAAGAAATAGCCTTGTATATAAAATTTGTCTGCTTTGAAATGGTGGTTTAGGAAACCTGTCTTGGACAAACTTATTTGAAATCTTTACAAATTTCCAGGGACTCCCTTAATAAAAGACTGACATCATCAGGAAAGCATTGACCATTGGCAAACAAAAATTGCCAAACTTTCCCAAATGGAAATATGGTCTCTCTTGCTCTTGGAGAGGGTCTTACATCTAGAAATGGTTATCTACCACTTGGTAAGTAGCCCAAGGTTTGCCCAAGTATATTGAGTGTCTAGTTATGTTTTTTTTTCTTTACCAGAAATAGTGTTACTCTTGTCCACGAACTTTATCTGGTGGTGAAGTGAATAGGGTTGAGCTGCAATACCAAACATAGCCAATGGTTATGTATGGCACTATTTCAGGAAACAGGCGTTTTTTTTTTTTTTTTAAATTCAGCAGCATCATCCCCTTTAACATAAGTCATTACAAATTGTTTGAAAATCCCAGAAGTCAATGCACCTAAACTTTTTTTTTCATTGTATCCACGCCCACAGGCACCTTCCCGGAATAGTCACCCCTCCAGCAACTCTGTGTTGGTGGCGGTCTGTGTTCACCAGCATCTAGTAGGGTCAGGCTCTTTAGATCCTGCTCTGCTCCCTTAGTGTGTGCGCATGCTCTCCCTGACTTAAAGTGCCTAGGCACAACATGATCTGTTCCCAGCCAATGGCAGTCCCTCTAAGATGAGCATTGGAGCTTTTTTGATGCTCCAATACTCTTTGCCATGTGCTGAACTGCGCAGGACAAGGCCTTTTTCACTCGATCCAGTGATGTACTGGGTCTCTGCTAGGTGGAGGCTTCCACCTAGCAGTGTTTCCAGTGACATCCCTGACACTAATGGGTCAGCTTTAGCGCTGCCCTAACCTGTAAAATGGCTAGGGCAGCGCTAAAGCCCGCCCATTAGTGCTGGTGATGTCACTGGGAACACTGTTAGGTTGAAGCCTCCACCTAGCAGTGTAAGTTTGTAAACAAAGAAGCCTTTGCCCTGCGCTATACAACACAGGGCAATGGGGAGCATCGAAGCATCCTCCTCCTAGGCCAGTGACGTCAACGTACATCGGTCACGTGTCTTAGTTGCAGCTCAACCCCATTCAATTCAATGGGGCTGAACTGCAATACCAAGCACAGCTGCTATACAATGTATGGTGCTGTGCTTGGAAGCCGGCTGTGCTCACAAGAGCTCCGGCGAGTGCAGCAGCTCCCTGAAACAGCTGATTGGACCCCCCCCCCGCCAATGTGATAATAATGACCTATCCTGAGGATAGGTCATCATTATCAATTCTTGGATAACCCCTTTAACTTGTCTAGTCCTGCGAGGTGTGCTTTTGTGTTGTCCTAACCTTCCATCCACAACCTCAGATCCAAGTACTGGTTTGAAAAAAATGTAGAATATATAGAATATGTTTTGTGGCACAACCTTTTTAAGCGCCTTATATTAATTTGATACAATAATGACTTGATATAATGATAAATACCATTTGTTGAAGAGAGACAACCCCCTTAAAGAGGACCTGTCACCACTCCCGACACGCCTGTTTTAATAGCTTCATGCATTCCCTATGTCATAACAATTCTGGAACATCTATTCTTATGTCTCTATGTTGTGCCATTCCTTTATTATTTCTACTAGAAGTTATGAATGAATTGCTAGCAGTCTGCAGTAAGGGTACAGAGAGGAGGTAACCAGTTGGGGGTGTGTACCTGCACAGACTCAGTCTATCCAATCAGTGCTGCCATTTTCAGACTATGCAGGTACACCCCCCAACTGGTTACCACCACTCTATACCCTTACTGCAGACTGCTAGCAATTCATTCATAACTTCTAGTAGAAATAATAAAGGAATGGCACAACTGGTTCGTGGAGTGATGTAATTAGCATCTAAAGTCTACAGTAATGTATTCACTCCTGATAAGACAAGGGGCTAGTAACTAATTATTTTTTGTTTCTCTGCTCCTTTGGTAATGGTCCACCAATGGTTCCCTACTTCTTTATGATATTTCCTAACTTGAGGCTATCAAGACCTCTCTAAAAACAATTATTTTCCAGCTGTTGCAAGTTTTAGGGGAGAGCGCGGACTTTTGAAAGTGGCAGTTCAATATCTTTATGTTATGTGTCAACTTTTTTGAGATCGCTAACTGCAGAATTATTTTCCATGTGAGACTTATCTTTTTATATGCATGGAAATACAAAAGATAAAAAATCTTTTATATCCTCAACTCCTTATATTATGAAATAACACACTCTATTTTATTAGTTTGTTAATTTACCCACCTGCCGAACATGAAACATTGAAGTTGGTACCTTTGCGATGGTAAACATCAAGAATGGGGAATTGTCCATTCTCAGAACAGCTTGAGCCAGATCAGATGGAGACTGAACGAGCGTTGTGTATCAGCTGTTTATAACAGCATCATAATAAAGGGAGATCACACAGCTGGGTGTCAGCAGGATGCGGACCTAGGATCTGAAGCATTCCTGGTAAGCTGAAGCACTCATTAATTTAAAATGAAAGCATGTAAATACTGAAAGTGGAGGAAGATGTAGGAAAATGCATGGGCATCTGAGATTCAGCAGATCTGATTAGGGGAGTATTCCAGAAATTTCAAGGTATCCTTTATCCATAGGATAGGAGATAACTATTAAATCGGTGGAGGTCCTACCTCTGGGAACCCCATCGATCATGAGAACAGGGGCCACATATCTCCCAGGCCCCTCTGAAATGAGCAGCTTTCTTTGCCAATCCCACAGAGGTGAATTATGGTGACAATTTTCAAGCTTGACCTGCTGCATCCATCCTTTTGGGAATGCCTGTGGGGTACAGGGCCCAAGTTCTTTTGATTGGCAGGGCCCACAGAACACTCACTGATCTAATAGTTAACCCTTATGCTGAGAATAGGGAATAGCTTGAAACTTGAATGTGGAAATATTTTTTGAAACTGTGATTTTAAAGGTAATCTCTCATCAGTACTGACCATGCTAAGTTACTGATAGCACTAGCCAGGTGTTGGGGAGAACAGCATCTTTGTGGAGATTTTCTCATCAGGAGTAGAGTGAATATGAATTTTTATTCTTCCAAGTTTTGCTCTTGTAGGTGCCCAAGAGGTGGAGCTTCACTGTGTGCTCTCAGCAGTTTAGCATGGTCAGAAACTGCTGACAGACTCCCTTTAATGCATCAGATATGGAGAAGAAATAGAGCAAATACTTAAAGCAGTTGTGTCACCAATGTCAGATAGATGTGGATCCCTTCTCTGGGACCTGCTTCTATCTATAGAACGGGGCCCACAAAGTGAGGCAGCGCACACCACAAATTTTTTACCTAATTTCCTTTAGGGTCAATTCACAAGTCTGCAAGTGTTTTGCGGTCCGCAAATTGTGGATCCGCAAAACATGGATACTGGCCATGTGTATTCCGAATTTTCTGTACCGCACATGGCCGGCACTATGATAGAAATGCCTATTCTTGTCCCTGGCTGTGGACAAGAATAGGACATGCTCTATCTTTTTTGTGGTTCAGTGGAACAGAACTACGGATGCGGACAGCATACGGTGTGCTGTCCGCACCTTTTTGCGACCCCATTGAATTGAATGGGTCCACACTCGTTTTGCAAAATTGCGGCACGAATGCAAACTCATTCATGCGGACGTGTGATGGACCCTTAGCATCTTTACTACTTTTATGTAGGTACATGCATTCTCTTAGGTTTTTCTTGGCTGGATTTACAGAGGTTGCCTTACCTCAGACATGTGGTGGCATATCCCTAGTATATTCGACCAATGTCGGATAGGTGTGAGTCCGACCTCCTGGACCTGCCCCTATCTCCAGGACGGGACCCCCAAAGTGCATTTTCATTAGAGTTATGAAAATAGCAGAGCACTCACTAGGCTATGTATTACCAGCACTCTCTTAGAGGTGAATAGAATGGTGGCCATGCTTATGCAGTTCGTCCTCTATTCATGTTGATCAGTGTTCTGAAAATAGTCGCCAGTTCGTGCTCAGCTATTTTTGGAAGTCCCATGGAAATGAATGGAGGGTGGTCACATGCCTGGCTGCTCTACATTCACTTTGGGGGTACAGTTCTGGAGATGAGACAACTTCTTTAAATCCACCTGAGAGAATGCATGTACCCACATAAAAGTAGTAAAGATGCTGCTAAAGGAAATTGCTGGTGAGATGGTTCTCTTTCTTGGGAGATACCTCTTTGTATATTAATTTCCCATGGAGCATTGCCTATAAGAGTCCATACCATGGAGTACAGTACTTTCAGTAAGTCTCCATACAGGACTGATCTCTTTAAGGAGATTCAGCACCCTGCCTAAGCCACTTCCAAGGTATTGCACTGAGCAAGGCAGAATCCTACTCTGTACTGATGAGGGGCAAGCACCTTGAAACAGTTGTCTACAGATAGATATCTGGCTTGGCTATATTCCCTCGTCAAATCCCAAAGCCTGTTAGAAAGTTAGATCTTGACTCATAGGGAGCCACTTCGAATAGGTGGTGCTGGTGACATAATTCTCTTTCTTGGAAGATACCTAATTTCCCATGGAGCACTGCCAATAAGTATCCATACAGGGCTGGTCTCTTTAAGGAGATTCAGCACCTTACTTAAAGGGAACCTGTCATCTCCGAAACACCCCCTGAACTAGAGTAAGAGATGTATAGTGCAAGTGATGCTGAATCCGAATATGCAATTTTTATCTTCATACTCGCTTCCATTCTGACGCTGTGCTCCCACAAACCTGCAGTAAAATGCACTCAGTGGACTCCAGTGCTAACTCACATAATGGAGGGGACTCAAAGAAGAGTCCAGTGAATGCATTTTACTGCAGGTTTGTGGGAACACAGCGTCAGAATGGAATCGAGTATGACAATAAAACTTACATACTCGGATTCAGCATCACTTACACTATACACCGCTTACTCTAGTTCAGGGGGTGTTTTGGAGATGATAGGTTCCCTTTAAACTGTATAGAAAGTCTGATACATGATGCAGCTAGCTACCCTTTGTTTTGTGCCATTTGCTTTACTGTAGTTCGGTATAGGGTTAGGGGGTTCTGGTTATACCCCTGACCATGACCCACAACGTATTGCCATCTCATTTCCTTCCTAAGACCCAAAAGGGGCATTTTCTTTTTTGGAAAACTGGAATTATTAGGAATAAGAGCACCCAGGTATAAGATACTAACATCTGAGAGCATTTCTCATAGTGTCCTTCTTCTTCTTGGGTCTTCTGCAGCACAACCACATCACACAGATAGTTGCAACTTTACTTGGAAAAGCCATAAAGCATCCAAGACCTAAAAAACTGAGGTTTTATAATTGTTCTATACAACTATGAACACTGGAATGTTCGCCTTTATAGTTTTATTGGTTATGAAATGTGTAACTCATGAAATTATGGCAGAAAGCAATTATAACAATGAGACATCTATATCCTAAATGTTTCTGACATTCAATTTCCAAAGTGCGCTACTGTATGTCTTGCGCTTTGCTGCTGTCATCCCGAGCTATGGCTTTCAAGAAGTCTTACAAGTAAAGATGAATCATCTCCGACTGATGAAAAATGAAGCGGGTGCATCATATCATCGATGCTTGTATTATCATTTGATTTATGGGCTGAATTATTTCCTGGGTTCAGTCTACTATGGAAGGAGCATTATTGATGGTAAATTCTATGAAGCCAGAGTATATGGAATCTCCATGGTATATAACAAACCTAGACAAACTTTTCCATGCATTCACTCTTGGACGGGTGCACAAAAAAAATCTTTTTTTTTAAAAAAAGAAAAACTTAAAGGGGTTGTCCAGCTTTCAAACACTTTTGGGCAGCCAACGAACCTGAGAAGAGAAGTAAACTTACCTTCTCCTTGCAACTTGGTTTCAGCTCCTTCAGTCCACCTCTGGTCCCTGCTTGTCAGCTTCTAGAATGGACAGAGGCCATGTATGCTTCTTCAGCCAATGACTGGCCACAGTGATAACATGTTCCCCAAGCGGCAGATGACCCAGTGATGTGTTGCTTGGGGGTCAGGTCACCACTGAGGCCAGTCATTGATTGCAGCCACACATATGGCCCCCATGCATGCCAGAAGTTGACAAGCAGGAACCAGATCACGGTGGACCAAAGTAGTTAGAGCCAAGAAGCCAGGAGCAGGTAAGTAAGTAAGTATGCTTCCCTGCACAGGCCCGGCTGGGAGGTAGGAGCTGCCTAAAAGTGTTTGAAAGCTAGATAACCTCTCTATGGCTAGTTTCACACTAGCGTTGTGAGATCTATAGGGACCAGTGGAGATCCAGCTGCAACCCGGCAAAAATGCTGAGAATCAGCCGGACAAAAACAGCTTCCCGATTCTCATCATGTTTCCTGGGTTGTGGTCTGATCTCCGCCGGTCACCATTATAGTTTAATGGGGCTGGATGGGAACTCAGTGGCTTCTAGCAATGCCAGATCCAGAGAGACCCAGCAGACTGTTCTGGGCAGCTAGGCTTTCCAGCACCCGGGGCAAGGATTCAGTAAGGCGCCTCTAACTCCGCCCAATGCATAACTATACTCACTCAGTCCCACTTACCTAATACAATCTATCACAGGGTACACACCGCTACCAGTACACCTTGCAATAAATGAAAGAACCAACTAGTCCTACTGCATCCAGGGTATCACTGGGGTGTCGGCGTGATGTCCGCTGGATCTGGAACAAGGTCCCTGTGGTGATAAAGAATAATCACATACAGTAAAGAATGGATGGTAACTGCCCCTGGGAAATCCCCAGCAGGGGGCGCTATGCTGAACCTATAAGACTGAGCCATCCCAATGTTTAACAGGGTAATCTAGGGCAGTGCTTTCCCCTCAGTGCTATCACACAGTACTAATGCCCACATTGTGCCCCCTCACAATATTAATTCCCACATTGTGCCCCCTCACAGTGCTACTGCCCACATTGTGTCTCCTTCACTGTAGTTATGCTCACATTGTGCCTCCTTTAGAGCAGAAATGCCCACATTGTGCCTCCTCAGTGCAGTTTTACCCACATTATGTCCCCTTACAGTAGTTATGTCTTCCTTGTGGCCACTTCACAGTAGTTATGTCAACTTTTGTGTCCCCTCACAGTACTTATATCCACCTTTGTGCCCCCTCATAGTAGTAATGCCCACCTATATGCCCCCCCCCTTTGGCCCCTAGTGTCCTTTCCAATAGGGGGAGCGCAGTGCATATGTATTTATACAGCTCCTATTGAACTCAGTGAGAGCTGTAAAATTCTGCAGAGAGCTCCTCCTAGTGGGTGCAGTAAACATACCTTTTGATTACGTTTCAGGAAGAAGGAATGAGACTCTTCCAACCATGAGCTCCATACTCATTGTAAGTTTATGCCTGTATGGAAGGTATGCACTGTATTTTCACTTTTGGTTTTGCTATAAATTATTTCAGAAATCAATGTAAATTATAGCACAAATGCGTTGTGGAAGGTGTGGTGGGAGAAGGCGGGAGTGGTAGTAGTGTTGAATAGTAGTAGTAGTACTCACAGTAGCTGCTGTCCTGATCTTGCACACTCTGGGCCATGCACAGTGAAGAAAGGGTACAACTAATGTTCTCATTTCCCCAGGGCACACCATGGTTAGGGTCTCCATAAAATAGTGTCAATTGATGTCCAATGTGAATTCATAATAAGTACCAATAAAAAACATCATAAAGTTACAGTTACAATAAATATGTAAATTAACCTAAAACCTATAAAACCTATAAATTCATACATAGTGTCCACAAACTAATGTGCTATCCATAATCAATTCATTATAAATAAAGAGTGCAGAACTAGCCAATGTGAATCCATAATATAAACATTATGAATAAAAAGTGCAAAAATAGCCAATGTGAATCCATGATTACATACCAATAAAAAATACAATACATATGTGTATAAAAATCATATGCATAAATACATGGTGTCCGCCAAACACAATTAGTTCTCAACATGACACAATCACCCTCCCTTTCTTCTTCTTATTAGTCCACATCATCTTCCATGACGCCATGTTTTTATTTCATCCACGATGTACACATTCCCAAATTGCAAACGATATTCCCAGGAACACAATAAACCTCAAAGAATAATAATAAAAACATAATTAATAAAAACAAACCAAAGAAAATATATATATATCCTACATTAAAATCGCGCATATTTTACAGAAAGGGTTTGAAGCTATTCTTATCATTCAATCCCCTGGGACTCATAGTATTCAACAGTACTATCCATTTGGTCTCCCTCCGCAACAACGCCTTCTTAACATCCCCACCTCTGGAACCCAGTCTAATTCTATCGATTCCTCTTACTCTAAGAACGCTTGGATCACAATTATGGAATAATCGAAAATGTCTGGGGACAGATTACAATTCGTCTAAGTCTCTTTCTTGAGCTTCTTTCGCCGCACGTATCTTACTGGCATGTTCTAAGATTCTAACTTTTAAAGTACGTGTCGTCATGCCTACATACATCAATTCGCATGGGCATGAGATAAGATATATTACCGCCTCTGTATTGCATGTAATGTTGTGAACAATCTTGTATTCTTTCACTTTTCCAGAATCCCAGAAGGTGGTAGAGCGGATGACATACTTGCAGGCAGCGCAAGTCCCGCATGAATAAGATCCACATTTGGGTCCCCTGCTACCAAACATTCCCACACTGGAGGCTGGTATGTAGTGGCTACTAGTAAGCAAATCACGAAGGTTCCTAGACCTTTTCCATGTAACTTGTGGATACAGTGGTAAAACTTCAGCAAGATCTCGGTCGGTTTGGAGAACCGACCAATGTTTCCCTAAAATGTTACGGATAGTGCGCCACTCCTCATTGAATGGCGTAATAAACCTCACATTGGACTCCTCCTTGTATGTTCTATGTTTCTTTTTACTTACCAGCAAGCTATCTCGAGACGTCTCCCTGGCTCTCTCATAACCCTGATGTATTGTCTTTCATCCGTCGATATTGCGGCACACATGCCTCAGGGTAAGTTATCGGGTGATTACACAGAGCTACCACAGCATCCTTTTGGATGGTAGTATAGTACCTCATATATTGTTAGGACATCCCTGAGGTATATTACCTTGTTTTGTGTGGTATTTTTGGAATAATCAGGTATGCAATATAAATGGCACCACCTTATAGTGTTTATTATTAATGTACATGTTCCGTGCACACTGATGTATGATTATTGTACCTTTATGTGGTTTTCCATGATTGCATCCCTGATATAGTTGACTGTCTCCCTGCAGTTTTCTCATGTCTTGTTTTTGGGTCATCTGGCCATATCTCCATGTGCATTATTTTCTATTATGACTGTAAGTGTATTTATTAATAAAATTGTTCATATTCTTTTATATATTGGACTTTGTAGAATTACTTTTCCCATAGTAATTTGTGTTTTTGGTATATATAATATATACAGCAGTGTACAGTACATACTATATATCTGTACACACTGCTTCTATTATACCTCTTATCTCACATATCAGTACACTGCTGTATATACTATATATCTGTACACACTGCATCTATTATACCTCGTACCTCACATATCAGTACACTGCTATATATACTATATATCTGTACACACTGCATCTATTATACCTCGTACCTCACATATCAGTACACTGCTGTATATACTATATATCTGTACACACTGCATCTATTATACCTCGTACCTCACATATCAGTACACTGCTGTATATACTATATACGTTTACCCACTGCATCTATTATACCTTGTACCTGACATATCAGTACTCTGTGTGTGTATACTATGTGTCAGGTGTGAGGTATAAATGATGTACTACAGATCATAACTAGCCTCAACTTTTCTGTGTGGAATTTACTTCAATAAGTAGCATGTTTACTCAGTGGACAAAATCTGCACAGTAATTTTCACAAGCATGTAAATAAGAATGAAGAAACCCATTTACATAGATGATATGGCTTATTATTGGTTTATATGCAGATTTTGGCACAGAATCCGCACCAAAAACTATCTCAATATCTACCTGCATTAAACACACCTACCAGTGAGGGCATGATCACGCTGTGTCATATTATGAGGGTGAAAAAAAGCCCTAGTAGTATCACTTATTACAGATTTTCAGTGTGTGAATCTATATATTTATTCCAGCCTTGCCCCAGGGTCACGTATATACATTTTATCAGCCAATTACAGTAGTATTCAGCAGGGCCATGTGTACAGAGAATCTCTTTTATTTCAAAGTTGCAGAAATGTATCAGGATCTTATATTCACACTCTCTACTTCAGTAGCAGACACATTTGTCACCGCTTTGTCATACTGGTAATCAAACCTTTGCCTAAGAGCACAAACTGCAATCAATGTAATTACATTCCAGGGATGTTCACAAGACATCTTACATTTTTGGAGCTTTACTTGAAAGTGTTGAAGTGTTTTATTTCCCACAGTAGTTAGTTCCAGGTGCATGGATTCAGAAAACTCAAATGCTACAAGCGTTGTGTTCACCGGCTTTGATTAGTCTCCAGTAGACGAAATATTGCCAGTACTAGTTCACACTCTGGAGCATAAGTCTGTAGAATATTCATCAACGTGTCGCTCTGTAAATGTCTTAATAATAACAATGGTGACGAGGATAGAAATAATTATTAGTTAATTAGTTCTACTCAGTTCCTCTGCTTCTCCTCCGAGATCATATCACTGGGTGTACTGGGGAAGTAATATTTAGTAGAGATGCGTGAACCACTTTTGACAAAGTTCAGTTGGGACCCAAATCGATTCAGGGCATACCGAAAGATGGCATATAACCCCCACTAGCCTCCTAGGATAATTTATGGGAAAACTTGTTTTATCTCTTTTCATTTTTGTTTTATGATTTTTTTCCCTGCCCCCTTCCCCCAGTTCTGTAACGTAATGACAGCAATAGTGAATGATGTCTGAGTGACACTAACATACATAGCTATGGGTAAACGCAAGTTTGAGGGCATTAACATACAGCGTGTTTAAAAACACACCACACTGACACATCTCATGCTTTTCCATATTCCAGCTTCCAAAATTTGTCCCTTATCAGGGACAGATGATGTTTAACCCTTTATGACATGGACCAATGAGGGCAGTCCCAGGCTGGGATAGGTCTGATTGGCTAATCTGTACAAACTAGCCAATCAGAAGATCGAATAGCCAGCAAAAGGTTCTGATCTCCACAGTTCCCCACATCTTCAATGGAGCTGAGCGAGATACCAAGCACAGCCTGTATACAATGTATGGCGCTGTGCTTGGTAAACACGGAGAAGGCCGCAACGTTCACAGGAGCACCAGTGGCTTCTCAAAACAGCTGATCGACGTGGGTCCCGGGTGTTAGACCCTCACCGATCAGATACTGATGACCTATCCTGAGGATATCCTATGACCTATCCTGAAATGCCTGGTAAGTGCTGGTCCTTCTTCCACGACTCCCACCTGTTGGAGAAATGGTGGTCCACTTCTCTGCCATCTGGTAAAGAAGAGATGATACATGCAGCTTTCTCCATTGTAGTTTATGTGAGTTGCTGAAACAGCTGGATGTCTCACTACTTCCAGAAATCTACAATGAAGCAAGCTGCACTAATGCATGGCCAAATCTCCAGCTTATTCTATACTTCTCAAGTGCTATACAGGGGTCCCCTATTCTGCCAATATATGTCATCCTAGAAATGGCCACACAGTGTATCATTAGTACTTATCATCCTCTGCCCTTGTGCTACGTTCCACTCCTCTTCATTCTGACATAGAAAATACAAGTAAGCAGCCACCAGACATAGACAGGCATGCCTGTGACCAGATGTTTGAGAATGGTATTGCAGATTGCCAGTCTTCTCCAGGTAGCCCTGCTCCTTATTCAGATCAAGAGACTGCAACTGATGAATTGTTTTTTTGCATACTACTTTCGGGGGTGGTGACTGCATCCATCTTGGCTGTGTTTTCCTTCAACCTGTCCGAAAGGCTTGTGACTAATTTGTCAGTTCATACCTAGCTCGAGTTAACTTTGTAGGTCTAGGCCGAAGAGAGAAATGTAATTGTCCTGTTGTGCAGGTATACTGTGTAGTAAGAACCCATTTGAGTGAGATTGCCTTGTTGTGGCAGGTTGTCTCGCACAATTTAATTAGAATGTGCACTAAGGACCTCACATGTATGACTATAATGAATATAGCAGTAATGCTTTAAAATAATACAAATATTGTGTGTCCACCTATAGATCACTTGCTAAAATTTTAGTTTTCTTGCTTTGCATTGCAGACTAGACACCTACATGTCACCAAGGTAGGAGGTGCTGAAAACCCCATCCTTGCATTGGAATATAAAGTGTACGACCACATGATGCCGTCATGATCCGAACGGGTCAAGAACCGCACAGCCAGTTATGCCACAGCTTTCTGATGTTGAACTAATGAAGACCACGTTGTATAGGCAGTTAAAATTCCTAATGCTTGCTCTGACTTGCTTAGACTGCCTATACAGTGCGGTCCTCATTAGTTAAATGTCAGGCAGTTGTGGCCTACTTGGCCACTTGACCATAGCTGGCTGTGACCTGAGTGGATCATGACCACGCCGTGTGGTCGTACCCTTAATTTTTGCAGACATTCAGAGCAGAATCTGCACTGAAACTCTGTTACAGATCTGCAACAGTCACCCATAATGCTCAAGAGGAAATGACATTCAAACGTGCTGTAGGCTGTCAATGTAAATATGTTATTGAAGCCATTTTACACTTGACTGCTATAGGTGCTTCTGCCAGATCCATCATTTGAGTCCTGATGAACCAGTCATCTACTGGGGGAAATGCTTTGGGATCACTGGAAAATGTTTTCACCTTTGCAATACGTTATCTAATAGCAAGTAATAGAGGCCAGTTTAGGGTGAACCACTAAGATAGTGGGGACACCCTGTTTGGGGGGTAACTGCTTTGACTCATAGACAGGGAGAATTTTAGGGTTCTACATGGACAGAACTAATATAACATGTTTATATTCCCAGTTTAGTCTTGGATAGACAGGCAGAAACTAATAGAAGAAAACTAATTGAAGGAACTAATAATGAGCATCTTGAGATATTGCAGGAGGTCCATTGGACCTCTTTTTAATAGTGTGAGCTATTTAGATAATACTAAAAACAACCCAACAAAAATATATTATCAGATTAAAAGTTGTGTTTTAAGGACCCAGGGGGTAGTAGTAGTAAGCAACTATCATAGGGGTTAGTAAATACCAATGTTTTTTTTTTTATTGGGGGGGGGGGATGGGCACTGGTTGCTAATCGATGGCCCTGAATCTTTTGCAATGCAATGGCCCAGACAGATCTGCTCACTGGCTAGTAGACACAGAAAGTTAAAAAGGAGCTGTCACCTGTCCTGACATGTCTGTTTTAGCAACGACTTGCATCCTCCTGGTGATACCCATTCTGGAGCATCCATTCTTATGTCTCTATGTTGTACACTTCCTTTAGTATTCCTGCTAGAATTTATGAATGAATTGTTAGCAGTCTGCAATGAAGGTCCAGATGGGTGTTACCAGTTGAGGTTGTGTCTGACACTATGCAATCAGTGCTGCCAGGAGCAGGGACACTTCTCCAACTACTAACACCCATCTGGACCATCATTGCAGACTGCTGGCAATTCATTCATGGGCATGGTCAAATCTTCCAAGATACTCCTGTCAAATATTAAAGACGGAACACCAGAAGTGAAGAACCTTCAATGCAGGAGTATTTTTGACTTTTTATTATACTCACAAAAGTAAAAAACAATACAAGGGTTGAGCACGAGACGAAGACGCCGATTGTGACGGATGATTACTGCGATCAGATACGCTTGCATTGTTTTTACTTTTGTGAGTATAATAAAAAGTCAAAAATACTCCTGCAATGAAGGTTCTTCACTATTGGTGTTCTGTCTTTAATATCTGACAGGAGTATCTTGGAAGATTTGACCATGCCCATGTCGTTGTGTTGGCTATGCTGATATACTTTATTGGATCCTGGAAGTCTGGAATCTGTTTTGGCTTGAAGCAGCGCGGTCGTCTTATTTGATTTATCGTTTGTTTATGGTGTGAATTGAACCCACCTCACCGATAGACCTGCAGCGCAAGAAGTGTGGACTAAATCTGGGGAGTATATTCATAAAATGATTTGAACTGGCAATTCATTCATAACTTTAAGAAGGAATAATGAAGGAATAGTAAAACACAGAGTCATAAAAATAGATGCTCCAGAATTCTTATTACATGGGGAATGCAAGTACTTGTTAAAACAGACATGTCAGGAGATGTGAAAGCTATGGCGCTCCGTTCTTTCCATGATCCACACACTGTCCCGTAACTGTAGGAACATCTGTCTTTCCTTGGGCAACATTTAGTGGACATGTTGGGCATTCAGTAGATATAAGCCTTGTTACATATAATGAGATAATTTGTATCTGATTTCTTCAAGATCAGAAGCACCGACGATCTCCTACAACTCTTTAATAACTTCTCATGGGAAATAGTCACCTTTTAGAGGTATATCATGTTCAGACACAAGTCAGATATTTAGACAAATCTCTGTAATCTGTAGTTGGAAAGTTGGAAACAAGCACCAAGGACGGGATCATAAATATTCTGTAGCGGTCTATCCTACATCAGGTGCCGGAGAGTAGATTTCATTTTATCTTTCCGCTATTATGGGACTATTTTTCCTCAGACAATTGTCTGCAGCCAATAATGTTTGCTCTTAGCTTGCAGCGATATTGTGTGTTTAATACTCTTCTGCTCCGTCTTGAGGGGAAGGTGATTAATAGTAAGGGAAGGGAAAAGAGATCTGTTGAGAAGGAATGGCAGATTCTTCAGCTTGTGAAATAAGAGGCTTCCTGTTCTTTGCTGTAGAAGCCGGTGAAAGTGAGAATAAGAGCGGCTGTGTTACTTAGTTATAGGTGACACCATGTAATAGCCTTTGTTTCCTATCACAAATTGCATCCGTCCAGTTAGAGAGCCGTATTTTATCTTTTAGAATGGAAAGCAATAACATAAGGTAACAAGTTCTGCTAAACACTCTTAACTTTAAAGATTGATTATGTAGTGGACTTTTTAGTCTCTTTGGGGGTCATTTACTATATAGTAGGTGTATTTCTGGTGCAGATTGCGGCATATAGGTTATAAGCGCCACAATCTACTACTTTACAACTACTACACAATCTACTCTCTATGACTATTCCCCTCTCATGCCAGGTCTAAAATTGGGCGTGGCGTGGGCAGGGAAGGGGATGGGCTGGCAGGCCCATCTCATTAAACATTTTCTATGCCTGTTTTAGGCATAGAATATGGTCTAAATGTAAGGCAGCAAGAAAGCTGGCTTGCATTTAGACTGGCGTCTGATAGCCCGAAGTTATGTAGAGGCTGGCGCCATAACTTCGGCGGATCCACCGCCAGCTATAGAGGTTATTATGACCAGCATCTAAAACCCCTCTATATGTTTAGTAGTAAGTATATAGGTGTTGTCCATATACAGTGGTGCTTGCAGGTTTGTGAACCTTTCAGGATTTTCTACATTTCTGCATAAATTTGACCTAAAACTAAATCAGATTTTCAGTCAAGCCCTAAAAGTTGCTAAAGATAAACAATCAAACTAATGAGTCAAAAATATCAGACTTGGTCATTTATTTTTTGAGGAAAATTATCCAATAACACATGTCTGTGAGCCGCAAAAGTATGTGAATTTGTAGGATAAGCGGATAATTTGTAAGTAAAATTAGAGTTGTGTTTTCAATCAATGATGTGACCAGGTGTGAGTGGATGACCTGTTTTATTTAAAGAACAGTGATCTATCAAAGTCTGATCTTCATAATACATTATTGTTGGTGTATCAAAAAGGAGAACCTCCAATGAAGAGTTGTTGATGCTCGTCAGGCTGGAAAAGATCTCTGAAGAGTTTGAGCTCCACCAATACACAGTCAGACATACTGTGTACAAATGGAGGAAATTCAAGACCATTATTACCCTCCCTAGAAGAGACAGACCATAAATTATCAAAAAAGTGCAAGGCACATAATAGTCGCAAGGTCACAAGGAAATCAAGTTAACCTCTAGGCAACTTATGGCCTTTCTCACAGTGGACACTGAACAACAATGATGTGGACTACAGGATTGCAAGATGAAAGCTGTCATTCTCAAATAAGAACATTGCTGCCTATTTGCAGTTAGATAAAGATCACCTAGACAAGCCAGTAGGCTATTGGAACAATGTTTTGTAGACAGATGAGAACAAGATAGAATGTATAGCAATGCATTTCTAAATCTTACAGGTCAGGTTGATGAAGAGACCTGTTTTTTCCCCAAACGTGTCGCTATATAATCAAATCATTCTTCTGACTACCTGTGACTGCTCCTTCTGCCGATCCTAATCCTATAAGATGCTGCATTTTCTGCATTATTCTAATTTCCTGTTTTAGTAATACTCAATTGAGGTTTGGGTCCACTGTGAGATCCTTTTCCCTCTCCTGATATCTTCGTTTGAGTATATACTTACCTTCTGAATAATATAAGAATTCCGGAGCATCTTGCACTATACTGGGTGTTACCAGTTTAGGTTGTGCCCCTACATATTCTGAAATTCCCCAATCTGTGCTGACTGTCAGACTGAGGAGGAATACAACATTTCGAGAAGGGGAATGAAAAGGCCCAGTTTTTAATGTATTTGTATATTTTCAGGAGGAATAGCAAAGGAATGGCATAATATAGATTTCACAGAAAAGATGTCACAGGATTCTTATTTTATGGGTAAAGGAGTGCTTGGTCAGGAGTGCTGACAGGTCCTTTTTAAGCAATTGTGTAAATGCAGGGCAGAGCTAATATATGGACAGCAATTCACAGATTGTGATATCATCAATCTTAGGAAATAAAATGTGATGTATTGTGTTTTTTTCCCAATTACTATATCTATCAAGTACTATTTATTCTGCCATTCCTCTGCAAGGATATAAGCCGTGATTAGAGATGAGCGAATTATTCAAAATTTTATTTGCCGAACATTCGCCGAACTTTTCCTAAGATTCGTATATTCGATGAATAGATTCGTTGAATTTGCGTACACAATATACGTAATTATATGGCTATTAGCGAACATTCGCGCACTAATAACGAACGTTCAGGTAAAAAGGTAGGCAACCTCTTTGAACACGTACGCATAAGCATACAAAGTGCGCACGAATATGACGGGCTTTGCTGGAGAGGAATGGTGGAGCAGGAGGAATGCTCTGAGTCTGACCCCTGGCTTCTTATGGATACTGTATCAGCAGATGACAGCAGATCATCCGGCTGAGACTGAGCTGAGCGTGCCATCCACTCCACTACCTCATCCATTTTTCCTCCACTACAATTTTGCGCCTTGGTGCGCCTGGTGGAACAACGGCCAAGTATTGCGAATACTACTAGTAGATGCTCCGGCTACAGGTCTTTTGGCACTTCTGCCCTGTGCCACCTTCTCCTTTTTTTTAGAGCTTGAGGTTTGGCTGGAACTGGACCTTTTGCTTATCCATTCCAGACATTTTTCAATTCATTCTGTGGCCCTGCAGCTGGTCTTTGTCCCTGTATCTCACTGTCTCTCCCTGTCTCTCCCTATCTCTCCCTGTCTCTCTCCCTATCTATCTCCCTGTCTCTCTCTCCCTGCTTGATTAAATACTTGCCCTGAACAGGCCCTGCACTTGCCCTGCAGTATCCCTGATGTGTAATATGGATTCCCTGAACAATTACACCCCAATTTTCACAAAACAGGTCTCAGAGTCTCAGAACTTCACACTCAGTGCTTCTGCTCGTCTCAGCAGTCGCAGCAGAAGTGATGCGTCACTGGCTTACCGAGCCTGAGCCTATCAGAGCAAGCGCTGCCCACTAGGTCAGGTGACCGCTTTCTTCCCGGGCTTTTGCGCACGAATAACGAACTAACAGTAAAATTTCGCTAATGAATTGAATTTGTACGCAACAGTAACTTATATGTAGCAATAGCGTACAATTTATAGGACAATCTACATAGCGAATGCGCACAAAGCCGAAGCGAATCACCTAATATTCGGATTCGCTTTGCAGCTAAAAATTTCCAAGATTCGATACGAATGAACAAATCGGCGAATAGATTCGCTCATCTCTAGCAGTGATGTCATCATTCATACTGTTAGCCATTGTCATAATGTCAATAACTGAACCAGTGATGACGCTGATTTATGAAAGTTGTGCAGACACAAAGTATAATGCCCCTTTCACACGAGCTGGAGACTCGCATGTCTCCCGCAACGCATCTACAGGGCTGGACTCCGGCACTGACTGGGATCGCATATAATGCTATGCGATCCCTGTCAGTGCAGAGTCCAGCCCTGTAGATGCGTTGCGGGAGACATGCGAGTCTCCCGCTCGTGTGAAAGGGGCATAAGACTTCACTGCACATCTTTTCATTTTGAACCTGTATTAGGAAAATGTCATCTGGAATCGGATTGGTTCAACCACACTTACAATATTTGAAAGTGCTTGGTATGAACTCAAACCTTATGAAGATTCCAATGCATTACTCTTACAATATCTCAATATAATCCATCTTTATGACTTTCACACAATTCCATTTAAAGGGAATGTGTCATCAGAAAATGATCTGCTGTTTAAATCATTTTTTATGTTTAACATATTGTTAAATGATTTTGATGATGCTAGTTTTAATTTTCCATATCACTTTTTATATTTAAACTAAAACAAAAAATCCTGCAGTTTTTGCACTAACCACTATGTCTAATAATAAGCACCACTTCTTGGTTTGTACAGATCACTTTATGGAAGTTTCTTCATTATCTATATACAGAGAGATATACTTAGAGACATAACTAAAATGACAGATAAGATAGGATCCACCATTCACAATAGGTGATTGTCAGATCTTATCTATTCCTTCCTTGTACAATGACCTCTGCACATTTCACAGAGCATGCCTAGAAAACTCTCCCATAGAAGTCAGTGAGGTCTCCTCCTGACCATTGTGTCTATGGACCATGGGGCTGCCGTAAAGCAATTTTTTTTAATGCTTTCTAAATGCTGTTAATAACAGCCCAGGCAAGATGGTGTCCCCCATAATAATGTTCAGAAAATTTAAAAAAAATCTACAATAAAAAAAGAGATATGTTACTATCTAGTTTTAACTGGTAGATAACATTTTTGGTGACACATTTGTTTTCCTTTAGTAGAGAATTGTGTAAGTATCACTTCATTTAAAAAATCTGCCTGCATCCACCTGAAAAAAAGCTGTAAAGTCATGGCCACTAGGGGTCTCACTTCAACCTAAGTTTCAATCCACTGCCTGTTGTCAGACAAGATCTATCCCTGGTAAAAGAGACACTGAAGACGGCTGAGAGGAATTGGGGGGTGTCAAAGCTAGCTAAGATCATGAGTCTGATAAATTACCGGCTTCTACACTGTTTCTGAATTCACAGGAGCCTTCTGTCTGTCTGTAAATGTGCTTTTTTGTTCTGTGAGCTACTGAGATGAAAGCAAACATAGTATTAAGGGAAAGGATTCCACAGAAGGGATGCTTCTGAGTGAAATGCATCTATCTGTGCAGGGAATAATATGGCTTAAAAAAACCTTAGGGAAGCCCAAACATAACTGTTCTTTCACAGTTATGATTGTATAAAAAGCAAAGACATTATACAAACTTTTTGTGAAAGCTAAGGTATGTTAGGAAGTAATAGTAGGAATAGAGTGGCATATGCAGACCTATATCACCAGGTAGAAGAACAGTAATGAAACAACAATCATTCACATTTGTGCTATATAATCACTTTAAACTATCATCAAATTTGATGAATGAATGGCTGAGCGTGTGTATAAAGTGACAGCCACACTAGTAAACCCCATTGTAAGTAATTGGTAATATGCCTTGTATGATGGATCCAGAATTGCGGCATGACGTCCCTATAAGGTTACATGGACATCATGCTGGCAAACTTGGCCAGTTTATCTAATACATGGTCATCCTTTCTGAGCAGCTGTTTGTCCAGCCAAAATGTAACAGCTGTAGTTAAGGACAGACATGGACAGTGAGCCCTGACCTAGAACCTAGCCTGCTTTCTTTACCTACTTGCAGTTCAAGCACTAGGTAGCATGACTGCAACTGGTAAACAGTCCCTATACTACTAAGGTGCAGAGACAGACAAACAGCAAAAAGCAAAACAACATAAAACAGGGTAACATAGTTAAATGGGTCAGAATCAGATGGGCAATGCAGTACCAAACGAGAAACAGAGTCGCCAGAAGACAAGCCAAGATCAGAATCAAACGGACAATACAGTACCAAACGAGAGAAAGAGTGGTCAGAAGACAAGCTGAAAAATGAGTAATCTAACAAGCACAGGAGCCACAAACGCAGCTAATGAGTCACAGACTATCACTGGCACTGGTGTATAGCCAGGACAGGGTTTAAATAGAGTGCTGAATCCCTGGATCAGGACCTGATAGGTCATGACCTGGGGCTCCATTAGTCAGAAACACTTGCACACAGGAATAGAGCAGCTGAACAATCAGCCCACTGCTAATCTCCACCAGTACACGCCCATTTTTTTGAGAAACATTCAATTCCTGTTGCTAAGGATACTGTCGCTTCACCGGGGGTATGGCTTTGCAGCGCGTCTCTCCTGGCTCTGCCATGCCGAAACCAGAGATCTGCAGCGTGCTGCTTGTGACACAGAGCTTCTCCCAGCAATGACAGTTGTTCACCTAGAAAGCCAGATCTGGGGTGATCGACTGATTACCGTGGTGACTAGCTTTAGAGACTTCATGACACAGCCCCTTAAAGGAGCTCTCCCATGACTAATGTAAAAAATAAAAATGAGACATCATATAGTACATGACACTCCCTTTCAGGGGTGGGATTCAAATTTTTAACAATAGGTTCCCTACTCAGCGGCGGACATGCGGCATCATGACACATGTTTACATATACATCACATATATGCAACACACATACACATAAATACACCATATACATGGTACACATACATAAATACACCACATATACACTACACACACATACCACCCACTTTTTAAAAAGCCTAAAGAGCTAAACTATGGAAAGGAAGGACTCATCTCCAGCTGCCGGCCGGATCTGTAATTTTAACAACTGGATCTGGAAAACCTGAGGGAACTGGCTGAATCCCATGCCTACTCCCTTTCCTATCCTACTCCCTTGCATATTTTACATAGTACGGTTTATGCTCTTTACATGAAATGTAGCTTTTACTTGAAGGGGCTCTGCAATGATTGATGTAAAAATGAAAATCAGACATCATATAGTACATGACAATACCTTTCTAACAAAGCTAGAACCAGCCCTGCACCTCACATGGATCCAAAGATCTCCCTATTCATTGTTCAAATTCCTCTGCTAGATTTATCTAGCTCAGGGGGTATCTTTTTTGCTGCAACTCTTTCCCTATCACAGCTCAAGTGACAGTTGAAGGATGGAACTGAGCCTGTGCATCCACCTCAGCAAGGTGGACAGAGAAATAAGAAAAAAGAGCAAACAGCAGGTGGCGCTATACAGATACATTTTATTGAATAACTCAGTGGCTCTACTAAATTTTTCCTTGCATGCAATTACAAAAGTGCTCAGGTACTGGTTTGAAAACTACATATTCTCCGTGGGACAACACCTTTAAAGTCTGCTAGGTAAGGAACTGTAAGTCCATATTCATATTTTTTTAATGGAGTTTAGAAACGTAAAGTCAGGCTTTGACTCGTTTCTACTGGAAACAAAACAACTGTGACGGTTTTAGTACATGAGGTCCGACATGTCTTCCAAGCCAGCACAAAACAAATTTGCATGTATGATTTGCCTCAAATTACCAGCGTTTAATATATAATAAATGTGCAAATACAAATGACAATTCAAGGCTGAGTTGCTGTACAAACACGAAAAGCGGAAAATAATATTACTAAACAAATTTGTTTCAATGCACGGCATGTTGAATAATAATTGGAGTTTAGTTCATCCTACTGGAACTACCGGAGCACTTTGTAATTCAAAGTATAAACAAACATACATATGTCTAATGGAAAAGGGAAGAAAAAAGATTCCACCTGTTTGGTATTTTTGAAGTTTATGACCAAAATAGAAATGATTTCTGAAAATGGTAGCTCTGTGAGTCCTTTTTTTCCTCTCATTTCAGTCTTTGCAATAAATTGCCCCCCATATCTTCCAATAAATATTTACATGTATATCTGCAAGTCAAAAATTATTGTAAGTTCAATCAAATCTGATAGAACCAGCGATGCTGAATGAAATAGAATGAAATTGCTTGAAAAATGTTACACTTGTGGAGCCCACAGTAGAAATTTAGTTATTTGTCTTAAAAGAGAAAGCATTACTTTTGGGAAAGGAACAAATGCATTATAAATCAGATAACTGAAGGAAGGAAATTATTTCTGAAGCAGAGGCTATGATAAGCCCAGCTTCAGATTTCTATGTTGCTGTGATTTAGAAGAAAATGATATTCTAGAATAAAGTTAGCTTTAGACACCTTTAGGGCTTAAAAACGCAGCTCGAATCAGCCAACATAGTTGTCACTGGTTTGTATCTCATTGGAGTCATAGATCAATTATTCCACCCAAAACGTAAAGAACATCAGTCACTATGATCAACCCCAGTTATCAATGGCTGCAAATAGATATACCGTTGCAGCAAAATTCATACTGATACGTAATCTTACACATTCATAAATATTTTTATGCAAATGAGGTGCTAGAAGCATCGAGGGGTTGGCCTAGCACATCAGAACACCACTTTACCTTCTCTCCCGTCTCCACTCTGCCTCAAAGAGTGGAAATTCACTTTGAGTTAGTGTATTTAAAGAGGTTGGCCGCCATATATGGTAACAGAAGATGCATGAAGCTGGTAATAAGCATGAGTAAGCCATCAGAGCAGATGTCTGATGGATTAATATGTATAATTTATGTCTACTTATCACTGTTGGAGGGACCCTTCCATCAGTGGCCTCCATTCACTTGCACTGAGGATGGACAGGGGAACTGGTGCATGAGCGGTTCGCCTCTAATGTACATAAGTGAATGGAGGAAACTGATAGGACCCTAATTGAGTAGTATCCTCACTCAGTGGCATGCTAAGAATGATGGGGGGTTCACCCCAGGTACCTACTTTCAGGGGGGTGCCAGAGCCCAGAAGCAATGAGCACTTCCATCAATACAGATGAAAGCGCTCATTGCTGGAGCGCAGGGAGCTGCAGTCCTGTCACTTAACTGCCCCACTCCTTCACTTCACTTCCACTGAATGGTGAAGCAGGAAGACTTCTGCTTCCTGTTCCACCATTCAGCCTGCAGATACAGATCACACTGCTGGCCTGTGTGTGCAGCCCGGAAATCTGCCTGTGCGCCTCCCACACAGTGCTGCAGAGTGATCTCTATCTGCAGGGGAGAACTGAATGTGAGCATCAAGAATGGGACAAGGTGAGTAGGGACTGTGTTTTTTTAACACATAGGGGGCACAGGGGGCTTTCCTACTGTGAAGGGGGCACAATAGGTATTTCTATTATGGAGGGGGGGGCAAAAGGTATTACTACTACAAAGGGGCATTACTATTTTGAAGGGAGCACAATGGGCATTATTACTATGAAGAGGGCACAGGAGGAATTGCTATGATAAAGGAGGCACAGAGGGCATTACTACTATGAAGGGGGCACAATGGGCATTACTACTATTAAGGGGGCACAATGGGCATTACTATTATGAAGAAGGCACAGAGGGCATTACTACTGTAAAGGGGGCACAGAGGGCATTACTCCTGCGAAGGGGTGGGCATAACTGTTATGGGGCACAGTGTGGACATTATTACTGTGAAGGGTGCACAATGGGCATTACTGCTGTGAAGGGGTACAGAGAGTATTACTACGGTTATGGGTGCACAGTGAGGGCATAACTACTCTGAATGGGCACAGAGATGGCATTACAACTGTGAAGGGTGCACACACACTACCGTTCAAAAGTTTGGGGTCACCCAGACAATTTTGCGTTTTCCATGAAAACTCACACTTTTATTTATAAAATGAGTTGCAAAATGAATAGAAAATATAGTCGAGACATTGACAAGGTTAGAAATAATGATTTTTATTTGAAATAATAATTTTCTCCTTCAAACTTTGCTTTCGTCAAAGAATGCTCCATTTGCAGCAATTACAGCATTGCAGACCTTTGGCATTCTAGCTTTTAATTTGCTCAGGTAATCTGGAGAAATTTCACCCCATGCTTCCAGAAGCCCCTCCAACAAGTTGGATTGGCTTGATGGGCACTTCTTGCGTACTATACGGTCAAGCTGCTCCCACAACAGCTCAATGGGGTTGAGATCTGGTGACTGCGCTGGCCACTCCATTACAGATAGAATACCAGCTGCCTGCTTCTTCTCTAGATAGTTATTGCATAATTTGGAGGTGTGCTTTGGGTCCTTGTCCTGTTGTAGGAGAAAATTGGCTCCAATCAAGCGCTGTCCACAGGGTATGGCATGGCATTTAAAAATGGAGTGATAGCCTTCCTTATTCAAAATCCCTTTTACCTTGTAAAAATCTCCCACTTTACCAGCACCAAAGTAACCCCAGAGCATCACATTACCTCCACCATGCTTGACAGATGGTGTCAGGCACTCTTCCAGCATCTTTTCATTTGTTCTGCGTCTCACAAATGTTCTTCTGTGTGATCCAAACACCTCAAACTTCGATTTGTCTGTCCATAACACTTTTTTCCAATCTTCCTCTGTCCAATGTCTGTGTTCTTTTGCCCATATTAATCTTTTCCTTTTATTAGCCAGTCTCAGATATGGCTTTTACTTTGCCACTCTGCCCTGAAGGCCAGCATCCCGGAGTCGCCTCTTCACTGTAGACGTTGACACTGGCGTTTTGCGGGTACTGTTTAATGGAGCTGCCAGTTGAGGACCTGTAAGGCATCTATTTATCAAACTAGAGACTCTAATGTACTTGTCTTGTTGCTCAGTTGTGCAGCGGGGCCTCCCACTTCTCTTTCCACTCTGGTTAGAGCCTGTTTGTGCTGTCCTCTGAAGGGAGTAGTACACACCGTTGTAGGAAATCTTCAGTTTCTTGGCAATTTCTCGCATGGAATAGCCTTCATTTCTAAGAACAAGAATAAAAATAAAAAATCAGGCAGCACTCTCAAAAAAAGTAAAAGGCAAATCAAAATGTATTTACCCATGTGGGACGTGCAACGTTTCGACTCGACTGAGCCTTTCTCAAGCAACAACCAACAGTGCAAGCAGAGTATATAAAGGTAAAGTGCATGTGCAAACAATTACATCATTAGTCAATTACATCATCTCAAAATATCACAAACAGTGCAAAAAATACCATTAGAGTGCATATGCAAATGTGTACAGCATGTAAATAGTGCAATACAAGATCATAGTACATAATCAGACATCACAGTCATGATTATAATTGTGTAAATGGCATAATAAATGAATAATCATGTGACAAGTTAAATCAAAAACCAAAGTAAAACAAACACACATTTAATTAAAAGCTATATACCAGGTGAGGCATGTATCAGATAAGGATGAAGTATAGGTTCCCATACACATTCAATGGTGATCTTGGCGTCTGGTGAGCTCCACTGCACATGCCCAAGTAGATTATAATCCTGACTGTGATGTCTGATTATGTACTATGATCTTGTATTGCACTATTTACATGCTGTACACATTTGCATATGCACTTTAATGGTATTTTTTGCACTGTTTGTGATATTTTGAGATGATGTAATTGACTAATGATGTAATTGTTTGCACATGCACTTTACCTTTATATACTCTGCTTGCACTGTTGGTTATTGCTTGAGAAAGGCTCAGTCGAGCCGAAACGTCGCATGTCCCACATGGGTAAATAAATTTTGATTTGCCTTTTACTTTTTTGGTGCTACCTGATTTTTTATTTTTGTTATTGGATCGCTGTCAGGTCACTGGGCTTGCACCTCAGCTGTACTGTGCGGTGCTGCCGATATCTTTTTTTCTTTTGTAAGAACAAGAATAGATTGTGGAGTTTCACATGAAAGTTCTCTTTTTCTGGTCATTTTGAGAGATTAATTGAACCCACAAATGTAATGCTCCAGATTCTCAACTAGCTCAAAGGAAGGTCAGTTTTATAGCTTCTCTCACAAGCAAAACTGTTTTCAGCTGTGCTAACATACTTGCACAAGGGTTTTCAAGGGTTTTCTAAACATCCATTAGCCTTCTTACATAGCAAACACAATGTACCATTAGAACACTGGAGTGATGGTTACTGGAAATGGGCCTCTATACACCTATGTAAATATAGCATTAAAAGCCAGACGTTTGCAGCTAGAATAGTCATTTACCACATTAACAATGTATAGAGTGTATTTCTGATTAATTTAATTTTATCTTCATTGAAAAAAACTGTGCTTTTCTTTCATAAATAAGAACATTTCTAAGTGACCCTAAACATTTGAATAGTAGTGTATATGGCATTACTATTGTGAAAGGGGCACATAGAGGGCATAACAACTGTGAGGGGGCACAAAGAGGGCATTACAACTGTAAAGGGGCACATAGAGGGCATTACTGCTGTGAAGGGGCACATAGAGGGCATAACTACTTTGAGGGGGCACATAGAGGGCATAACCACTGTGGGGGGGTGACAATGAGGAAATAACTACCGTGAAGGGGCACAGTGAAGGGATAAGTACTTTAAGGGGGCACAATGTGGGCATAACTACTGTGAAAGTTGTACAGTGAGGGAATAAATACTGCGATGGGGCACAGTGTGGTCATAACTACAGTGAGGGGGCACAAGACTGTCTTCTGAATCTGATGTGAGGAGGAAGTAAGGTCAATAATAAGAGAATCCTAAAACATTAATTATCCTTGATGAGCACTGAATGTAAGACTGGAATCACATACTGGAACTTATTAATTAATTACAAGTAGACAGCTTTTTGGTAGTCTTCATTCCTTGGGACCTGGTGAAGTGCCAAGAGCTCCTGTAAGTAAGCTTTTTGTAATATGAACGTACTGTATTGTATATTTAAATATCAGACAAAATAAGTTGTTAAATAGCATTGTCGGTAATACACACTAATAGTTGAGTCAAAATGCGAAGAAAAAACGCACAAAGTGCATGTTGAAAATGATAAACAGTATTATTGAAAAAATTATCTAAAATATGTAAGACCATAGTGGATTTTCAGACTCGCTTATGGAATATGAAAGGATGACTCTGCTGGGTGTCTATACTTCTGGAAAATATGGAGTCTTACAAAGGAACCATATGGTGGCACAAGAAATGCAAACTGCTCTGCAGAACCACAGAACTTTTGTCTGGGCTCATGCACACAAACAGATCTATACCAGTTCCATATGGAACAAATCCTAAATGAGTTGCTAATATCATACTATAGCTCTACAAAAACTGACATTTTTATATGATGGTATCTTTATGCAGAATCCATCCCAAAAAAAGTCTTAGCATGCTACATTGAATGCTGTATATTTTGTATTCACCCCTAGAAACATTGAGGTTGTAGTTGCTACAGTTCAATAGTTGGGACATAGTTGCCCTTTTCAATACAACCCATTTAATCCTTAGGCACATGACCATGTTATGGCTCCGTTATAAGTTCTATGAACCTGTAATAAGGATGCCATAAGAGTCTTTCATATCATATTCATCCACCCATGTTCCATCAGATGTCTTTTTACAGAAATACTTTCTCCTAGAAACATTGCCTTGCAATACTGCTGTAGAGAAGCATCAAATGGTTGGCATATGAGTTCCTTTGGTTCCATTGCACAGAACCATGGGGACTTCATGTGTCAAGAATTTTTTTACTGATCAAACCTTTGTTCTTCTGCAATACGAAAGTTCCCCAACTTCAGGATATGCATCCAGCAGATACCTCCGACAAAGCAATTTTTAGATATATTTAGTTGAGAACCTTTTGCTGTAAAAACTCCAGTAGAGATAACCACAGTGTTCCTAAGAAGTCAAATTAAATCAATAGCTCCAGGCAAGTCGAGAGATATATCTGCTGTCAGCATCTCCATTTAACTATTATATGGGAGTCTTCCGGCAGGGAAAAACCTCTTTTTATATGAATCACAAAGGTGTTATCATCACTAAATATATTAACAGGAAAAGAAAGTAATGATGCTTCTAAGGAAGTAGACAAATACTGTTTTCTTTCAGTGGTTGGGATATATATTTATGGCTGGAGACGCAATTTTATCTTAGAAATTTCAACACAAGTGTTATCAAAGATAATAAATGTATAACACCCCGGAGGCTTTGAAATAGGAGTATCAAACATTTAAATGTACTTCATCAATTCCACATAACTCCTCTGTCTAGATCTGATTGACATAAGAGGCAGGTCAATGATTTGGATGGTCGATGTGCGGATTTAGAGAACTGCTTAAATCTACAATTCAATTTATGCTAATATTTTTAAGAAAGTACTGGTGCTATTGAGGCAAAAGTTTATTTGTACGTGACCATCACATCTATATAAGCTTACTGGACATCCCATTCCAAAAGTATGGGTGATAATATAAAGTTGGTCTTCCTTTGTCAGCTATAACCTTCTCTACCCTTCTGGGAAAGCTTTCCACAAGATTTTGGAGTATTTATTTGAGAAGTTCTATCCTTCCAGCCAAAAGACTCCCTGAATTTTATGGTGGCCGTTATGGCACATAACAGGTAGCATTTAGTCTTAGGTTCCTGTCTTACAGAGATCGCCTTGATATTTGGCAGACGGGCCCAAATAATTTTGTACAAAATGTATTTGCCAAGGATCTCAAATTTACAAAATAAGCATAGCATTAGCACCAGAGTACTTTCTATTATTATGGCATTTTTGTACTTTATTTGGTTTGCAGAGTGCTGTCGCATTGTACTTTTTTTTCCTTTGTGTTTCTAGCCATGGCAGCATGCACCTGCACACTAGGATGTGCTGACTGACCCCCTGTTTTGCAGTTTGTACTGGAGGCTTGTCTGACTCCATTTAGTTGTGCACTCCTAACCAGCCTGTCTGCCCCATAGGCTGATTTTGATTGGTGTAAGTATAAAGCTATAGCCTGCTCTCCCTGCACTCACTGGAAGCCTTTTGGCATGAGGAGAGGTAAAGAGTGGACTCTCATTGCATTCATTGGTAGCTATCTGGCACCAGAGAGGTATAGAGTGGGCTCGGCATGCATGTTGGTTGCTGCATTCCCTGGATTGAATGGAGGCCATTTTGGCACCAAAAAATAATAAAAAGCAGAGTGGACCCAGCATGAATGTGGAACCTGCACTCCCTGAATTTTATGGTGGCCATTGTGGCACATAACAGGTAGTATTTAGTATTAGTTTCCCATCTTACAGAGATCGCCTTGACGTTTGGCAGACGGGGCCAAATAATTTTGTACAAAATGTATTTGCCAATAATCTCAAATTTAGATACAGCCAAGCACAGAAAACCCCTTTAAATGTTTGCTGTGTTTACTTTTATTGGTCGAGATAATAACAAGCGTCGTATTGATTTTCTGTAACGCTGTGACAGGGTGACCAGATTGTGGTTGTCACAATAGAATACAAAATGCATGTGACTGCAGTGGATCTCATTTATATCTGGTCAAAAATTAAAAAACTATCCAATTAATAGAGGACGTGTGCAGCTTGGACGCAGTTACATTGTCATGATTAATCTCTTTTCATCCGGTGTGGCCAGCATCTTGATTCTTGTTCCATATTACTGAAAAGTAATCAATTCTCCCTCATGTAAACCTTCAACTTTCTTCAAGATGTAACATTTATCATCTTTACAACTAAAATAAACACAGAGAACGGTCAGCTAATTTGTGAGCCGTTTGTCTCTTTCTTTGGATGACCTAAAATATCAATGCAATATCCAGAGAGGTCACTGAACTGTGTAACACTTCATTTCTCCTCTGCTGGCACCAGGGTTGGCAACTATCAGTAGATTTACAGACAATCAGCAAAAACAGGGTATTTTTTTTTGCCGTCCATGAATTATCTTCAATATTCATGGCACATGCGCCGTGAATACTGTGGCTCTGACACCACGGCCACCGCGCATTTTGTGTGAGCCGCAGGCCTCTTTCAGGCCAGCCTGAGTTATTTAGTTCTATCCTGGTGCAGTGGTGTGCGCGTGAATCCCGTATGTGTGTTCAGGATGACATCATTTCGCTGTGCACTGTCGGTGCCGAGACAGGGCTAAGTAACTGCTGGCTGGCCTGGAAGGGGACGGACAGCGGCATGGAGTACGAATCACGTATTTTTTTTTCTTTTCAACACAGAGATACAGACCATAGCTGCAGTGGGGCACTAAAGGGGACTATGTAAACTACTAATGGGACTATATAAACTACTGAGTGCACTAAAAGCTATTACTTAGACTACTGGCAGTACTATAGGCCACTATTTGAACTACTGGGGATGCTATAGGAGACCATTTAAACTACTAGGGGCATTATAGGGGACTATTTAAACTACTGGGGGCACTATAGGGGACTATTTAAAGTACTATAAGCACTATAGGGAACTATTTAAACTAGTGGGGGAACTATAGGGGACTGTTTAAACTACTGGAGGCACTATAGGGGACTATTAAAACTACTGGAGGCGCTATAGGGAACTATTTAAACTACTGGAGACACTATAGGGAATTATATAAACTACTGAGGGGACTCTAGGGGACTATTTACATTACTGGGGACACTACATTGGGACTTTAAACTACTGGAGCCACTATAGGAAACTATTTAAACTACGGAGGGCCCTAAAGGGAACTATTTAAACTACCGAGGGCACCATAAGGCACTATTTAAACTACTGGGTGCACTATAGGGGACTATTTAAAGGGAACCTGTCATCTCCGAAACACCCCCTGAACTAGAGTAAGCGTTGTATAGTGTAAGTGATGCTGAATCCGAATATGTAAGTTTTATCTTCATACTCACTTCCATTCCGACGCTGTGCTCCCACAAACCAGCAGTAAAATGCACTCAGTGGACTCCAGTGCTCACTCACATAATGGAGAGGACTCAAAGAAGAGTCCACTGAGTGCATTTTACTGCAGGTTTGTGGGAGCACAGCGTCAGAATGGAAGTGAGTATGAAGATAAAACTTACATATTCTGATTCAGCATCACTTACACTATACATCGCTTACTCTAGTTCAGGGGGTATTTCGGAGATGACAGGTTCCCTTTAAACAACTGGGGCACTACAGGGGACTTTAAACTACTGGGGGCACTATAGGGGACTTAAACTGGGAACACTGCAGGGGAACATTTAAACTTCTGGGGGCACTATAATTGACTATTTAAACTACTGGGGGCACTGTAAATGATTAATCAAACTACTAGGAGTACTATAGGGAACTATTTAAACTACTGGCGATAGGGGGGTCTTCTTACTTTTGGGGGCACTATGAGGGATTTATTACTCCTAGGAGCACTATGGGGGTGTTTATCACTACTGGGGGCACTTTGAGGGCAATTTTACTGCTGGATCACTGTGGGTGTTTTATTACTATTGGAGGCACTATGAGGAAAATTATTTCTATGATGGGCATAATTATTACTACCTGGGGTAATATTGGGAGTGTTTACATTACAATGTGGGGGGCACTACTTCTAACAGGTGTACTTTCAGTGACCATTATCACTATTAGGGCACTATTACCAATGAGAGGTATGTGATGCTGTATCCTTATGTATGTTTGATAGTGGTGAATGCAATGTCCAACGAAATATGTCTTTAAAGAGGTTGTGTAGCCTCTTTATATCGTTGACCTATCGTCAGGATAGGTCATCAGTTTCTGATCAGCAGGGGTCTAACTCACAGCTATATCAGCTGTTTGCAGAGGAGGCAGCTCTCCATGCAAGCACCTCTTCCTGTTTATTACAACCCCTTCAATGCTCGGGGGAGGGCTTTGTATTTGGCATATATATGTTGTGGATGCATGTTATACTCACCCCTTACTTCAGGGGTATTCCCTGCAGCTCTGGTTAGTTCCCTCCTGCAACTGCTTGTTTACAAACTGCAGAGGGAACTTACTGGTATATGGCATGTTACTGCTGCAGCCAATCAGTGGTCTAATGCTGAGGATAGTGATTGGTTACAGTGATCAAATCCCATACCCCTGTATATCACCAACAATGTACTTGCCGGTTATATCCCGGTCAGTCTTTGTTTACATGGCCGCAGCAATGATGCCAGAAATCCCAGCACTTCACATACATCATAACTGCAGCAATAGAAACAAAGCACTCAGACTAGAGTGGCGGGGATGGAACAGCTAAGAATTGTGTTTTTTTCCACATGCTGCTGCCATATTTTATTTTCAACTATTAGATAACCACTTGTGGGATGTTTGTGATTGAAGGGCATTACATTCAGAGCATTTTGAGTGTGTGGAATGGGGGAGTGGTCTCTAGAAAAGGGGCAGGGTATATATCCGTAAAATGTTTGGGCTGTCCGTGATTTTTAGTTCAGTTATCCAGAAAAAATTAAGGGGAAGGTTAGCAACCCTGGCTGGCACTGCAGAAGAATTGAACACTTGCCCTGCAAATTTTAGTGGTTTTTCCGAGATTCTAACATTGATGACCTCCTCAGGATAGGTCATCAATACCAGATTGATAGAGGTCTGACATCCGGGACCGTTGAGTAGTGGCTGTGATTGGTATTGTAGCTCAACCGCATTCACTTGAATGGGACTGAGTGTGCCTAGGCCATGTGACAGATGAACATGACATCAATGGCCTAGCAAAAGGCTGCAGCCTCTTCAAACAACTAATTGGTGGGGGTGCTGGAAGACGGATACTCGCCAATCTGATATTGATGACCTATCCTGAGGAAGGACATCAATAATAAATCCCAAAAACCCCTTTAAAACTCACCTCTGGGCATTCCAGCAGCAGTCCAACTTTTTGCATGGACTCTTCTAACAAAAATGGATCTACAGATTGCCCCAGAACCTGGGGTAATCTCCTTCATATCATCACAGATGACACTGGACTTACCAGCCATTACACCAGAGGCATAGCTTCTCAATTAGTTTATTGTCTTACACAATATCATTGGTCTGTTAACTTCTTAAGCCAGCTAAAAACATAGGGAGAGATTTATGAAAACTGATATGCTATGTTGGTCTGTATATCCCCCGCACCATCAGAGGATGTATTCAAATTTAAGATGAAATTTTTGATTTGGTAAATCTCACGAGAACAGGCTATGTAAGTGATAGTACTTGTTGTACTCCCTTACATAGCCTCAGAGTGCAATATACCAATTTTAAGGCCAGCTGTAGCACTTTTGATTCAGGTAGAATCGTTTCCAAGTGTTGGACCTGAATTAAATATTCTGAAAGATTTGACAATTCGGACACAAAACAAATTTCAAGAAATTCGCTCATCTCTACTCCTTGCCTGATCATTCACCATTATAGGCCACAGGTCACTATATGAGGCAGTTTACAACCAGTGCAAGGACTCAAGCACCTCAAGCCGTAGGTTGGAAGAGGCTTGTGCCCTGCAACACAGACAGCATCATGGAATGGAACTGAAGTATTTTTTTTCTTTTCTTGGATACTACTGTGGGCACTATAGGGTTCATTGTTTGGGCCACTAGAGGGGGCATTTTTATACTGGGGAACTATTTAGGTATTATTATTGGGTCTACAATAAGATAATGTATTATTGCTTGAGGGACTATGGGGCATTATTATTACTGGAGCATTCTAAGGGCCATTATTATTACCGGAGGCACTATAGGGATCATTATTATGACTGAGGGAACTATTACTACTGGTTCCACCATAGGGGGCATTATTGCTACTGGGGGAATTTTATGCGGTATTATTACTACTGGAAGCACTGTTTTTCTGCAGTATTGTATTTAGGGGAATTGGATGGCACAGCGGCCATGGTATTTTAGAGAGTTTGTATTGACAAAATGGGGAGAATGATGGGAAGTGATGAATCTGAGATGTCTGTGTGACAAACTCTGCAGTGACAAGGTGTGATTGAAGGAAGTCATCCTGATGGTCTGGGCTAAATGGAGAAGATATGAAAAGTGAATGTTTACATCAGAGGAAGCATTGCTGGATGTAGAGCTACACTCTCCTGTATGTTTGGTAGTGCTGAAAGAGAAGACAGCATGCTGAAAGTAGCATTGGCTTGGTGCAGTGGTCTTACCTCAATCCCCTGATCCATATCTTAATAAGAGACAACGGGAGGAGGACAGAATGTGGCATCTGGTGCAGGGCAGCTAGAAGGGCAGACATTTTGTTCTGTTGGGGCAGAATTTTGTACTGTAATATAGCATTGCTTGCAGGGGCGGACTGGGAACTTAAAGTGGACTTGGAAAAATAGTAAAAGTGGCTCTGTTTTCTAGTTGGGTCCAAATTGATGGAAGGCAGGGCCAGTAATATCATATTGTGACACATTATACCACCCCAACAGAGCCAAATATCACAGTCCATCACAGCATACTCCCAGCAGCATAAAATACATCATCAAAAACTTCCACTGGTCACCCCCCTGGGCATAGGCCCACCAGGAAATTTCCTTGTAAGGTCTATGGCCAATCCGCCCATAATTGCTTGCCCTGCCTACTTGTGTTGGCCCTGTCTATTTGTGTTAACCTAGCCTTATATCAATTTGAACCCGCCTACAACATGTGGCCAATTTTTTTTTTTCAGGCCATTTTAAGTTTCCAGTTCACCCCTGTATCACATACCATTATATGATAGGAATACGTCTTAAAAAAGATTAAAAAAAAAAACAAAAAAACGAAAAGAGAAGGTATCCACCAGTTATGTATTTCAGCATACAGAGGATATCATCTACTTGACACGTTAAATTTCCATACGGTCTTTGATGGAGACCAAACGTTGCCCTCACCATGTATGTGAAGCCATTAAAACATTTTACCCCTCAGAGCCCTTGCTTCAATTTGAAAATGTGTAATTGTCAACACTTTTCCTAAAAATGTCTTTTACTTGTTTCTCTCTTGCCTTGGTTTCCTCTACTCATGAATACAGATTGTTTATGCCCCAAAGGCAACAGAAACAAATTACTTTAGCATCATCTGAAAGGCAAAATACAAGGGTGGCAGACTTGATTAAATAGAAAAAAATATTAACGCGTACATTGCCAAAAACTAAGAAATATTGTTTCAATTATTCCAATTGATCCAATTATTCACTCTTAAACATTCAATACCAAGAAGAAAAAATAATGGAGTTATGGAAATCACAGTATCAATAGATATGTTAATGATATGCTAATGCTAAAAAAATTTAAAAAATCTTAATTTATTCAATATTGAGTATAAGCACCACGTGCAGCAATGCAAAAACTTACATGCTATCAGTGAGGTTAGTACTGGTTGTATGAGAAATGTTCTGCCACTTTGAATGCACTTGAGCACGTAAATCATCAAGCTTCACTGCTGGCAACTCCCTTTGCAAATACTGACCAATGAATTCCCAGATGTGCTCGATAGGAGACAAGACTGATAACGCTGTGGAGTTGTTAGCACATTTAGGCCACGCAGGCAGGCTCACAATAGCACTGGCAACATGCAGCCTGGCACTGTCCTGTTGAAAAAGCTCCTAGGACACTTTGTAGAAATGGGCATACCACTGATTTTATGACAAAATCAATGTCAGTTTTTATTATACCTAAAAAGAAGACTACAGGAGTCTGGCCATAATACATTATTACACCCCAGTATGACATTCTCCTGTGAAATCCTATTGATGGCGTTGCCCACATGGTCACCAGGCCAGTCTCTGGCTATCATTGTCTAAGACAAAAGGAGGACTCATCGCTGAAGAAGATAGACCTCCACTCCAGCCTCCATCGATGTCTTCCTGTGCACCATGATAGCCTTCGACAGAGATGCCCTGAGGTCAATGGAACACTGGATGTCTGGCTTGTAGCCCAATGTTGTGAGAAAAGGCAATCTGATGGTTTGTGTAGACACTCTTTGATGCCCTAGGCTTGGGAAGTCTAACTTCACTTGCAGTACAGAAGGGATCATTATGCACCATTCTTCTAATCAGAAGATCCGTCCGTGCAGAGGTTCTCCTCTGTGCAGCTCTTGCTGTCATTCCAGTTAGTCATTTTTCTCCCAACCACTGGGACACACAACGTTGAACAATGCTGACATCTCAGCCTAGACAAGTAGCAATTTGCTGGAACGATAAACTACAGTCTCTCAGTTCAAAGATTCTGTGCCTCTCAGTTTGCAACAAGTGGCATTAACTGGCACGACAATGAACTGGAAGCATCACACGATCATTCCACATTTCATCTGATTTTTGAGGTTTCATTTGAGTAATTTTGCTTTCCATCCAAATGTTTTGCCTCTCCCACATATCACAGATGGGAGCTAGGTGCTTGAAAATGGAATCATTTACAGATCTTAGTGACACCGGATACTTCCTCGATTTGCATAACCTTACAGCTTGTCCTTCATGGTGTTGCAATTTCAATGTTGAAGATTGAAGATACACATCACAAAGAACAGGGCTTCTAAAGTTAGAGTTCTAAGTTATTTTTTTTTTTCAAATATTCCCTTATTTATCTGGAATTTCCATAAATTGTATTGCGGATTTATAGCCAAGCAGCTTGTCAGAATGCTTGCAGAGAGTAGTTCAGTAAATTTTGTTTTTGAGCCTTATGAAATACCGCTATCCATTCAACTGTATAAAGATGTTATTCATACATTTGGTAGATAATCAAGAAGTAGTGGGCAAATAAAATAGAACAGTAATTCACTGGTTGCTACTGTTGTCTTCCAGCCCTGGGGTTCTGGGTTAAAATCCGACTAAGAACAACATCTGCATGGAATTTGTATGTTTCCTATGTCTCCTACCACAGCCGAAAAAAACATACAAAAGGTTAATTTGAATTTCAAATTGTGAGGGGCAGGGACAAAAGCATTTTTAGGTGTTCCAGTGACATACCGAGCTCTCCATAGGGAATGCTAGGTGGAGGCTTCGGCCCAGCAGTGAGCCTGGTGACATCAACGGCACTAATGGGCGGGCATTAGCGCTGTTTTAGCCTGTAAAACAAAAGCCTGCCCATCAGAGATTCTGCCTAGCAGAGTGCTATTGTAAACGATACAGTGCAGGGCAAGGGAGAAAATCAGAACATGAAATGCTCCGATGCTCATGTCAGGGAGGGCTGGAGGGGTGAAGATAGGGATATCTTCCTTTAAGTTTTAATTTAATTTAATTTACTTTTAATGGGTTTGCTATAGGCAAGTCTGGAACCCTTAACCTCACAATATAACGGCATGCTGATAGTTTCGTTGCGCCAAGGAGAACTATTAGCAAACTTGCTTCAATTTGTATTTTAGACGTACTAGAGAAATAAAAACAAGTAGACCCCCTATAAACCTAAATAGGTAGTCCATTGTTGTGCACAGGTTCATACATGTACCCATATTTTGGGTACCCATTTAAAGTGTGAACATGAAGTTTCTGATAATTTGAATTCCATTTTGTATCTGTTCAGTTAAAGTGTTGATTTAAGACCTGTGAATGCAGGTGCACGGAGTAAGGTTTTATCTACATATTTTCTCAAGGTTGTTTTGAGATTCTGACTCGCTGCGGACCTGGGAACTGGCCGCTCCAAGGTCTGCAGTGAGAGCAGATGGACAACACGTACACAGTGACAATTATACAGCGCATGTGCTGGCTATGTTCCAATAGGGAATGTAGCTCTTTGTTTAATTGGTATATAGCTGTAACCCTTCAGGAAATAAGTCAGAAGCTCATCCTGTGGGGGGATGCCTCGTGTAGGGACCGGTGTTTTCCCGATCGAGACTCTGACTGCTTTCACTGAAAGGGCTTCCCAGCTGATGTCGCTGTCAGATGATGATAACTCAATTGGTGATTTATGTACCTTCATTCTGGATGTAGTCAGGACTCCAGATGAAGTGTTGATATAATTGTGTATTGTGTTCTTTATCCTTTGTGTATAAATAAGTGCAAAAGAAGGACATTATATCACTATATGTATACACTACTTATTATATTTAATAAAATCATATTATAAACCTTCCTTTGAAGTGTAGCTGCAGTTCAGTTAAGAGTCTCTCTTTAAAGAGTATCCGAACCTGAAGTCTTGCTCTTATCAGCAAAACACCATACAGTGTACCCATATTTTGGGTGTAGTAGCAACAAGACCTTCTTAAAACATTACTATAACAGTGCATTCACACAACCACATGTATTTTGCGGTCCACAAGAAATTACGGATCCTCTGTAACAATAACTATTCTTGTCCACAAAACGGGCAGGAATAGGACATGTTCTATCTTTTTTGCAGGTTATAGAACGGACATATGGATGCGACAACACGCAGTGTGCTGCTCTCATTTTTTGAGTCCCCATTTAAGTGAATGGGTCCACCTCCAATCCACAAAAAAAGTGAATTCGATGCAGAACAAAAATATGGTTGTGTGAATGGGGCCGAAGACCGTAAAGTAAATATATTTTTGAGAAATGAGGCTACATGAAGGGATGATCACAGGATTTTAGCTTTTGTGTCTTCTTTTCAGCCTATTTCAATGAACAGGTAGTGGTGTCCTATTTTTACACCTCCAAGCACTTTGATAAATGCACAATGAGCCTAGGAGGGAACAGAAAATCAATTGACACCTAAAATAGTTTCCAGCCGATTAATTAGAGCATACTTCACAGAAGAAGAGCAAGACGCCGGTGTGGCATTGTACCACAGCTTTAGCACTTGGGTTACAATCAGTCAGTGTTGCTCCCGGATAGCTGAGTGGAGCTGATATTAACAGCTATTGTCTGAGCCTATTTAAATCTGGATCTCTAATTAATTGCAGATGCTCGTTATGCAGTCTTTGCATTTCCAAGCAGAGTGTCGTCTAGGAAGAGGCTCGTACCCTTTCACTGCCAAGCAATCATTGTATTCCTATATTCAAAAACTCCAGCTACTGTATATATTTTGTCAGGTCTGCAGGAAAAAAAAGCATGACATTTACAGCTGCATGAGCAAGCCGTAAATGAAAAAAAACATTCAATTAAATTTCTACTGTGTCAGTCCAACGTTCTAAAGTATGTACTAATTAATTTCTTAATATATCTCCACAACAGTTATTGCTAGGTTTTCCTGGGAATACATATAAAAATTACTTATTACAATATATTGTTATTTCTCATCTTTTTATAGTTTATTCTTCCCCAGTTTTCTGCAATTAATAGAAACTGAATCACTTAAAATGTAACTTTCATTCTTTTTTTATTTTTGTAATGTGTAGGGGCACTGATAATGACCATTTTTATAATATTGTATTTTTCGCCCTATAAGACGCACCTAGGTTTTACAGGAGGACAATAAGAAAAAAATATTTTTCATCAGACCTCAGCTCACAGCCCCAATCAGACCCCCAATGTAAAGACCCCAGAAAGACCTCAGATCAGACCCCAATGTGAATAAGCCTCAATCAGATCTCAAATAAGAGCCACATGCCTCTCATATCAGCCCCCAATGCCTCTATCAGCCAGCCTCCAATGCCTCTATCAGCCAGCCCCCAATGCCTCTATCAGCCCCCAAATGCCTCTTTTAGCCCCCAATGCCTCTATCAGCCCCCAATGTATCTTTTAGCCCCCAAGCCTCTTTTAGCCCCAATGTCTCTTTTTAGCACCAATGCCTCTTTCAGCCAGCCCCTAATGCCTCTTTTAGCCCCCAGTGCCTCTATCAGCCCACAATGCCTCTACTAGCCCCCAGCAGCTGCAAAGTATATAAAATAAAATAAAAACACTTACCTCTCCTGCTCCTGGCCACCACCGCTCCTCACCACCCGCACTCCGCTTCCTCCTGCTGTCGGCTGTGCTGTAAACTGGCGCGCGCAGGGTGGGGTCACTCTGTGTGCAGCCCTGCACAGCCGAACAGCTGAGCGGAGGACCAGGAAGCGTTAAGTACAGAGTCTTCACCGCTTCCATGTCCTCCGGTGCTAATGAGCATTTCCATAGTGAAAGCGCTCATTAGCATTCGCCCCATAAGACGCAGGGGCATTTCCCCCCCACTTTTGGGGGAAAAAATGCGTCTTATGGGGCGAAAAATATGTTACTTTAATTACTGAAATCGTACATTTCTTAAAAAATGGGTCACTTTAGAGCTATTTTTCTAATAGAAATGTATGATTTTAGTGATTAAGGTATATTACAAAAATGGTCAGTATCACTGCCCCTACACATTACAACAAAAAAAGAATGACAGTTACACTTTCACATACAGACTGTTCAAACTGCGCTTCGAAGCTCTCCACGCTGAAGTGTGCTATGTATTTTTTAGTTAATCTGATTTTTTTATTGTTTATAAATTTAAATTTCAAAATGTAAAAAAAAAAAATTCCAGAATTTGCGATTCATACAGCCAGAACCTCTTAAAGGCTATGTACACCTTCGAAGGCAATTTTTTTATGATTGCATTTTACTCATTTGGGGCTAAAAATCCTTTTTTCTGTTGATCTTTATTAAAAATATTGAGCCGTTCTGTCACAAAGGGTTAACTGTCTAGCTGTGTGAATCATACTTTTTATTTTCACTTTGTGCCGGTCATCTAATAACCCTTATCTCTAAATTACTAAAAAGTCACATACACTTATTTAAGCCACATTCTTATCAGTAAGATAAGAACTGACCTATAATGAGTGCTTATATTGTCAGAGAGCCGAGATAAGGAGACCGTTAGTTTATCTGCATGACAGAGTTGAGAGAAAATTCAGATCCTGCTACGGAGAAACCCAGCCCTGTATAGAGAAAGGGGCTCCAATTTTTATTTATTTTTAAAAAAAGACCCATTGAAAAAATAGATTTTTAGTTTAAAATGAGTACAATGCAATAATAATAAAAAAAATGTTTTTGTGGGACAACCCATTTAATGTACAGACTCCATTCAAACTGTGTTTCAAAGCTCTCAGCACTGAGAGGTGTGCTATGTCATTTTGGTGCCAATCGGATGTGCAATTTTTAATACATTTACCACCGGAGTTTGGTACCAAGGTTTTTTACAATAATAATTCATTCACAAAGTTATTACATGAAGTCTCTCTAGACTTTTTGAAGTAATAACTTCGGCTCATCGGAGCCAATACATTCTAATACGGTACAGAGCCGGAGCCTGTGTATAGTAGGTTTCCGGTGGATTGTTCAGAAAGGCTTAAAGGATTATTCCATTTTCATGATATTGATGACCTATGTGCAGGCCGTGATGTAACTCCCAGCATCCCCACCAGTCAGCTGTTTGAATGAGCCGCTGTGCTCATAAGAGTGCTGTGTTCCCTTCATTGTGCCTGAAGTCCTTCCATGTTGTGGTGGCAATGCAGTGTAATTACAGCTTCCTTACCCCTTGACTTGTATGGGTTTGCCCATATATACAGTGAATAAGCTCTTAGTTATACAATTTTAGTTGCCTGCAGCTGTATCTTTGAGGAGATTATTCAGCCCAAAGTGATAACTTTTTGAAAATATTTAATACAGAGTCCCCATTATTCTGAATAAAAGTCTTTATTTTGCTAGGCTCAGAACAAATTTTACAGTTTCTATCATTTGCAGTGACCTGAAGAGGTGGCGAAGATGAAAGGAATGGTAGCCACTCTGATGGTGGTAGTAATATTCACAGTCCACAATCTCTACCCTGGCACTCCCTGGTCCCATGCAGTGATAGAAAGGAGCTCCTTTTCATCCCCTGGGCACTCCTTATTACTGGGGCTCCTGCCTGGTGCTAGCTGGAGTTCCCTTGCTGTTGGCAGGGTGCAAGGTAGGAGTATGGATGCAGAGCCAGTGTATTGTGGAGGCAATGAACAGACCCATTGGTTGCAATAAAATTCCTTTACTGAGTGGATGTTGAGAGTTGCAGTACAGGTAGCAGTTAAAAGCACAGTAAAAGGTATTTCTTGTCATCGATGTCATTAGAGATGAGCAAAGTTTTGAAAAATTCGATAAGTTAAAAATTAATTCATCCTGAATCAATGTGTTTAACAGTTTTCAAGCCAGCACCTGGATCTGAATACTTTAGTAATTGCATGTAAATAAAAATGTTGTATAGCTAGTGAGCTATTCAATAAAATGTATATTTATAGCGCCACCTGCTGTTTGCTTTTTTTCCCCTTATTTCTTTGTCCTGCTCACTGAGATGGCTGCACATGCCCAGTTTCATCCTTCAACTGCCCCCTGAGCTGTGATAGGGAGATGAGACACGCCCCCTTATCGACAGCAGAAAAGACACTCCCCTTGAGCTGTCAGCCTGATATAAATTTAGCAGAGCAATGAATGAGGAGATCTCTGGATCCATGTGAGGTACAGGGCTGGTTCTAGCTTTGTTAGAAAGAAATTGTCATGTAATACGGTATATGATGTCTGATTTTTATTTTTACAATAATCATGGGATAACTCCTTTAAAACCCTATTCAGCCTATCAATCAATGGGACTGTTTCTAACAGACAGAAGTTCACCTGTCTAACGGCCGTTAAAAGCAGTAATACTCTAGTGCGATATAACCTTTTGGGTTTAAAAACAAAAAAATTCACTCACCTCATCCACTTACGCTCGCAAAGACAGTCTACTCCTCTCTTGAATGGAAAAGACCTGTCGAAGAACCTGTCCTGAGCATGATAAAGTCACCACTAGAGTTGATCGAGCACCCAGGTGCTCGTATGCTCGTGTGCTCTTGCCGAGCACTTGGAGGTGCTCGAGTGCTCGCCCGAGCACCCGCGCATAATTGAAGTCTATGGGTCTAAACCAGGCACCCCCCGCTCGGAAGAGGGTAGGGTGTCTGATTTAAAGAGGTCCCAAAAAAACAAACAAAAAAAAAACACAGACACAGACACTGAGTTAAACTTACCTTCGCCGGCAGCTCCAGACCTGTTCCAGCAGGAAAGACGGCGCGCAGAGTGATAAGTTTTACCACAGCGCCACCTGCTGGAGGGAGCTGCTGGGAAAGGTAAGGACGGATCCATCATGAACTCCATTGAAAGTCAATGGAGGACGGATCCGTTTACTATTGTGACACACCAAACGGATCCGTCCCCACTGACTTACATTGGGGTCATGACGGATCCGTCTTGGTGCGGGGAGGGGACTCGAGCTTTGCGCTCGAGTACACTCATTGTTCGGCCAAACACCGAGTGGACCCAAGCGCAGGCATGCTCGTCCGAGCATGCTCGCTCATCACTAGTCACCATGTGCTCCCAGTGTGATCACGTGGTGACGTCATCAGTGATTACGCCACATGTGATCACACTGGGAGCGAGTGGTGATGTCATCACGCTTTGCACAGGTCCTTCAGCAGGTCTTTACCACTCAAGAGAGGTGTGGACTGTCTTTGGGCGAGCAAGTGAATTAGATGAGTATATATACAGTATGTAACACCCCTTCAGACTGCACTCTGTAGGAAGGGTCTGTGGTAACTTTAAATTCACTATGGCACAGTGCCTCCTCCCGAATCTTGCTAGTAGCTCTGTAGGAATGCAGGAGGGTTTTCCTCTTCTGCCAGGGGTTGACTCGGGAAACCCCTGCCTAAGCTTAGTACACACTCACAGATGTTAGGGGTAAAACAACTGGGTAGATTTATTGGGATAGGGCTAAATAGTGGTGTGCTCAGAAGAGCAAATGCAAACAGGAAAAAGGTAACAGTATAGGACATAACACATATACAATCCTGAAAAGTAATGATTGACAGGTGTATGCCAGGCCTGGCAGTTATAACACTTCAAATGGGTCTTCTAATACTCTAAACTCTGAGGGACAAAGAGTTAATGTACAATGAGCCACACATAGTACAGATCCCTCTCACACACACTGTGGTAACAGTTAGCACACACACACTAGCTAACTGTATGTAATAGATCTCTCCTACTAATCCTGCAGCAATGTAAGTAAATCAGTCCATCAGCTGGGGCCCCGTTGCCGCGGCTGATGGCGTGCTTGCTGGAACCGTTGGTGCACTTAGTGTTGCTCCTCTCAGGAACAGTTCTCTCAATAGCTCTATAACACAGTAAGTTCAGCAATGGCTACTCACAACTCCCAGAAACATAGGTACATCCACTCCAGGATTCAGCTTGTGGCTGCAGTACTCAAGTCCTGATGGAGTGGGGGGCAGGATCCTCCTGTGTGATGGTGCAGGGGGTCTCTGAGGAGCCAGGTTGTAGAGCAGAGGTGTAGCTGCAGCAGGGTGACCTCTTCTCCTGGTCTTGGCTGCTGTGCTGTCAGGACTGTCTCTGGACCTCTGCTCTGTGTGCCCAGGTGCTGGACTCTCTCCTCTCTGCCATGCACTGCAAGACTCTCTCTCCCCCGACCATGCGGTCTCCGTGTCCCCTTTTTGCTCAGCCTTGACCCACAATCCCCTTCTCAGCCAATCCCCTGTAGCTCCTCCTCTAGGTGGCAGGGGCACAGAGAAGCAGGTAGTGCTGGGACATGTAGTCCAGTGTGTCTCTGAAGAGGAAGTGCAGCTCCCTGCTGCTGATATCCCCTGCTGCATGTTATCTGGAGTGTCCTCTATGCTTATTGTACCTCTAGCAGGGGCTACATGTAAATATATATATATATTATATTTTTAATTAGTTTATTTATTTATGTTTTCCTTTTCTTCCTAAGACAACTCTAGCCACCTTTTTAGGAAAAAGGAAATTTGGCTTTGCAGAGAATCTAATTTTTAATAATCTCAAATTCCACTTCAGATGCTTCGATTAGTTCGACATTAGATGTAATCATCACGGACGTGTGAAACAGGCCACAGAAGGGCATTTGGGCCCCTTTAGGCACCAGGGCGAAGTGCAACTGCTCCCTCTGCACCCCCAATTTGGCTGGTAGAGGATAACTGACAGGTGCTGAATGAAAGGTGAACCAAAACATACTAATTAAATTATTATATTCACACATCCCAAAGTCAATCTGTTGAGCTTGCATCTAATTAACAGAGAGAATGCTCAAGTCAAACAAGATGTGCTAGGAATCTAAAAGGCTGGTCAGGCGAGATCAATAATGTACAGTCTGTTTAACCATACCCCTTTAATGTAATAACACAATGAAGTTTTATTGACTTGGCTGTTTAAGGAATAATTGAACAAAACTGGCTGGATTTCAGGCCTCTGGGTGATTCACATTGTTTTAACTTAACGATTTGTGAGTCTTCATGACCTAACCTACGTAATACATTGTCCCCAAGAACAAGATCTGAGACAGTCAGTGCTGACCTCACATGGCCTGGAATTGCGCTGCTTCAGAGTACAGTATTGAGGGGCAAACACAAAGCCAGACACTGGAATATAAATGGGAATTGCAGAGGGAGGGGGGCTTTAATGTCTTTTATTTATTCTTGACTGTAGTAATCTCTGTTTTCGGTTTTGCACATGCAATGAAGCCTTTAATGCATTTAATTTAATTAGCCAAAGCCAGCAAGGGATCCTAAAGGGAGGAGAAGTAGAAAGGATAGACTTGTGCATTATTATCCTGTACTGGTGCAGAAAAAAACTGCTCCATGTGAATGAGACCTTAAAACCATTCTGTGTATTTTCCCTAAACACATTGTATTATTTTGATATATCCCCCCTTTTATGCAGCACATATTAAATAAAAAAAAATAGATTACAGATTAGTGCAAAATTACACACACAGCTGCTTTCTCAGATTTCACTGAGCGTCACATGACCTGTGATGTCAGCTTCTCTCCCTGCTCTGCCATGTACAAGCCTCAGAGATCAGATAACAGTTTGTACACTAGACCTCACTGTGCTGGCCACGCCCTCCTGCACTGCCGGCTGCTGCTCTCTCTCTGGATTCTTTCAGATAAGATTTTAACCCCTTCAGCCAGCACAGACTCAGGGCTGAAGGCTGCATGCAGTGAGGAGACAAATACTGGGGACAGAAGCTGACAGACTAGAGGACTTCTGCAGAAGAACAGATAGGGGGAAGATCCAGCAGTGTTATTGCACAGTTGGGACTTGTAGTCCTACACATATAACATGCTGCTGAGTATCCCAGCAGGCAGACGTGTCACTCAGGGCAGCACTTGTATTTACTCCCTTTGCAAAGTAGGGGGAGGGGCAGAGATTGTTAGTATTGCATCTAAACAAGGGGTCGGACAGAGGCAATAAACGCTAAGGGGACACACTTGTTAAGACTAATATGGCGCTGTGGATCCGCTGGAATTATGTAGAGGCTTCTACATAACTATGGCACATCCTTGGCCACTTCTAAATGTAAGACAGCTTCCTATCTGTCTTACATTTAGACCATTTTCTATGCCTAAACCAGGCGTAGAAAATAATGAATGAGACAGATCTACCAGCCTGTCCCCTTGCCCGCCCACAAAATATCCCCTTTTTCAGACCTGACGTGAGTGGGGAAGAAGTCGCAGATTCTGCCCAAAATGGCGCATGCCACAAAAGTGGGGTATATCTATTCATAAATGACCCCCTAAATGTTTGCTGCTGCACCTAATATTTGCCATACTATTTATATAAATCAAGAGTGATTTAGTGCTATCAGGTTAGCCCCATGGGAGGGGGTCATCCTTTTCCGTGTTATCCTGCTATTCCCAATTTGTTAGGGAACGTGCTTTAAGAGTAGGCACACTTGTTGTGCACAAGACCGGAAACTTGGACTTTACCTATAGCTATCATCCTTTCAAAGTTCTAAAAATGGCTCTTGGTACAGAAATACCCCCAGGACTTACAGAAGGCTGAACTGCACAACACCTAGACAGTCACAAAACAACATATACAAAGCACGTACCAGCACTGGCAGAAAACAAGATACTGAAACAAACTCACTAGTGGATGACAGGAACCGAATGCTGAGGGTTGCAGAATGAGGGGGATGATCCAGCAATGAAGTGGATGACTGATGTATTGCATACAGGTAGAAATCAGGATGAATAACAGAGCAATACCGAAATCCAAATTCAAGTCTGCAAATCAACCTACACAATACAACTGCACAGCAAGCAAAAATCCCAAGCACAGCAATAAAGGCCATAGAGCTACAGATCCCAGTGGAGGAGGGGCTAATCGGAATAACTGTGGTCTGCACAGGCAATTAGGGGGACTCCACTTGTAACTTCATACTAGCTAGGATGTAAGTATTGATTTGCCCTATCTCTTTTACACCCTGGGGTGTCTGTCATGTGTTATAATGTGGTAGACAGACACGTGTTATAGCATGGCCAACCAAATCCCCACCCCATATTGCATATTTAGGCTAGTGATGTTTATTTACTTTTTATTATTCTGTATGTGTTTTCTCTGTGTTTATATTGCTTATATTTAATCAAACTTAGTAAATATATTTATTCACTTAGCCTGCATAAGATTATTGATTCTCAAATCTTTTGAATTCACATTACACTTGGTGGCAGTGGTGGTATTTGAATTATGAATATGCTTATTGTTGCTAGGCTGTTACATAGAGAAGGTACTTTGGACATGCCACTCCGAATTAGAACCATGTTATGCAAATCTGCTACGAGCTGTGAGTGGAGCTATAGTAGGCTTGGTGTAATCTAGTAGCTTTTTTTGGAAGTTGTAAAACTAAGCAGATTCTAGTGCAAATCTGTAAGACTTTGTGTAGTAAGAGCTTGCAGATTGTGGACATCAGAGCTCCTGTGATGTTGAGGGGGGTTCTGATGAGTTTGTAACAGTGCTATCTTTTGCGGAGCGGAGGCACGGATCTGGAAGCCCATGGAAACACTACAAAGCGCTTCCATGTACTTTCGGGTCCATGTTTCCACACCGCAAAATATAGAACATGTCCTATCTTTTGCCGTATTTTGCGGATCGCAGACCCTCTCAAGTCAATGAGTTAGGACCATGCGGTCATGTGAATGTGCCCTAAGTCTCATTCACTAAAGTTTAACATATTTTTTAAAATTCTATGAGAGAGGAGCAATTAATTCACCAACATTGTGATTTGCATTTATTCTTGTGGGACAGTTTGACCTTCCATAGTTTTTTTCTTTATCTATCACACAGAAACTATGGGGATTACAATGTATAGATTTTTTAAAGCATGTTCATTATCGAAGGGAATCAATTTTGTGGTTGTAACAGACCTATTACCTGTTTAGAGGAGGGGCTATCTAAGAAATTTCATTGTATACACAAAAAATACAAAGTGAACACTTTGTTTTAAATGTTACATGTAAGGAATGTAACCTAAGCATGGCACCCAACTTATGGTTGCGTGTCTTGGAATGAACCTTTTGTGATCCTCAAATGATTGAGGTAGATTTTGCATTCGAACAATGAAGGTTTAAATTGATTAAAGGGGTTGTCCAAGTACTAAAAAAAAAAATAGCACTCTAAATTTGATGGGCAGCAATACCCTAAGTTAAGCAAGTTTTAGGCGAAAAAATTATACATTTCCTCATTTCCCTGGTTCTGTCCGACCCCTTGTTTAGATGCAATACTAACAATCTGTGCCCCTCCCCCTACTTTGCAAAGGGAGTAAATACAAGTGCTGCCCTGAGTGACACGTCTGCCTGCTGGGATACTCAGCAGCATGTTATATGTGTAGGACTACAAGTCCCAACTGTGAAATAACACTGCTGATACATACAGGATCTTCCCCCTATCTGTTCTTCTGCAGAAGTCCTCTAGTCTGTCAGCTTCTGTCCCCAGTATTTGTCTCCTCGCTGCATGCAGCCTTCAGCCCTGAGTCTATGCTGGCTGAAGGGGTTAAAATCTTATCTGAAAGAATCCAGAGAGAGCAGCAGCCGGCAGTGCAGGAGGGCGTGGCCAGCACAGTGAGGTCTAGTGTACAAACTGTTATCTGATCTCTGAGGCTTGTACATGGCAGAGCAGGGAGAGAAGCTGACATCACAGGTCATGTGACGCTCAGTGAAATCTGAGAAAGCAGCTGTAGAAGCACAAAGTGCATGGCAAAGCTGTTATATTTGACTAGTTAGAAACATACAAAGAACCCCTTTAACGGCAAGCAGAATTCTTGAAAAGCAAGAAAAATTGATATTGAAATTACATTGGACAGTTGTCTAATTTTTCATTCTGTAATGAATAATTTGCATTTGCACTTTACTGTTGTGTTTGCATTTGCATTGATGACGTCACTGCATTGGGCACGCATTATCATGTGGTGACGTCTTTACCCTCAACGACTATCATTGTTCTTAACTTTTAATTATAGCCCTGAATATTACCATATTAGCTTTGGCTATAAAGGTATAAAAAGAACCACAAAGCCATACTACTTGTATGGAAGGAAAGCAGAACTCAATCCGGGATTGTGAATAACATATAGTATTTTAGCACAATACATTGGCTGCGTTCCATTAATGCTCCATTATACATAAGATGATTATGTTGTATGTATAATATGATTATGTTGTATGTATCCACTAAGCAGGAAAATACCGCAGGTTTGGATAGACTCAGCAAATCCATCTTTTCTATAGCAGAACGGCGCCTCCGGCATACTGTAATCCTTTCTTTGAAGATTGCAGTGGTTATGAAAAAATATCTCTGAATTTTAAATAAAAATATCTTTGGATTTGTGTGAAGAGTACGCCATGGTTCATTTAGCCTCGCTACAAAATCGGGTTAATAAACAGAGTTTTAAATATTAAGGATTACACTGACATTATGATTCTGGTGCTCCTTCATCAACATGAAATATACGAGGGGAGCATTGATAATTATTATAGCTTAACTTGGGTTGTAGTTGACAGAATTATCGAATCTCCTCTTTGCACATCAATGACAGCCTTAAAGGTTATCCTATTTTATTTTTTTATTTTTTGTTTTTTTGTTTAATCTTGATCCTTGTCAATTTGTAATATGATGCAGGTGCAGTGCCTTGAAAAAGTATTCACACCCTTTGAACTTTTCCACATTTTTCATGTTACACCCACAAACTTAAATGTACAGTATTTTATTGGGATTTTATGTGATAGACCAATACAAAGTAGCAAGTAAATGTGAAGTGATAAAATGATACATGGTTTTCAAAAGTTTTAATAAATAAAAATCTGGAAAATGTGATGTACATTTTTATTCAGTCCCCTGTGCTCTGATCAGGGGCAGGCTGGGCCAGGTCCTCAGCAGTAGATGTTTAGGGCTGCCAGTTCCTGCAGCCCCTGAACTCAATTGTATCTGCGTCACCTTTGCTCGCGGAGAGGTCGTTGTGGCCATCTTTATTGAAGACATTTTGTGAAACCTCATGACTAGCGATGAGCGGACCCATGGATGTTTGGGTTCAACGAGTTTGGCTGGGCTTTAGTTCAAAGTTCGGTTCGAGTATCCAAATTTGACCCAGAACCCAAACCCCATAGAAGTCAATGGGGACCCGAACTTTGATGCTGTTAAATGTAAAATGGCCCTGCAAACAAATGTGGATAGGAAAATGACTTAAAATAACAGAAGAGAAAAAAAAATCTTGAACCAGGAGGAGTGGTCCAAGTGGAGTAGGAGGTTGAGGAGGTGGTGGACATAGCGGTGCAGGTGGAAGAGGTGGAAGAGGCAGAGGAGGTAGCTAACACTATTTTTGTGTTTTTTAAAATTTTGTTTTATTTTTTTTTCCTTTTTTTTGTGGGGGGGGGGCCTAAAACGGCAAAAAGAATGAACAAACTGGAGTATAACAATGGCTTGGTACGGCTGGTATACTTTTCTACTGTGCCCAAGGTACGGACAAGTCCTGTGGGATCCATGCCTGGTTCATTTTAATGAACGTGAGCTTGTCAACATTGGCTGTGGACAGGCGGATGCACCTGTCCGTGATCACAGCACCCCTGCCATGTGAAATACATGTTCGGACAATAAACACTTGCCGCAGGGCAGATCAGCACCTCCAAGGCATAAAGGGCAAACTCAGGCCATGTGTCCAATTTGGAGACCGAGACATTAAATGGGGCAGACCCATCAGTCAGTACGTGCAGACGTGTGGACACATACTCTTCCACCATGTTGCTGAAACGTTGCCTCCTGCTAAGACGGTCCGTATTAGATGGTGGTGCTGGATGTTGTGGCGTGCTGATGAAGGTTTTCCACATTTTGCCCATACTAACCATCCTTTCAGAGGTGGTGCCAGTGCCCGAACAGCATTTGCGACTTTCTCCTCCTCGTGCTTCCACTGAGCCCCACTGTCTGGTGGTCTACCAGTGTGCGCTTGTATTCAAGCATCTTTCGATCACGTTCCAGTGGAAGAAGTAATGACGGCACCTTGTAGCAGGCATCCAGCAGGGTGGCCATCTAGTAATCAGCACTGGTAACAATCAGGGCGTTGTGCAGGCACTGCAGCATGTATTCGCTCATGTGTGATAGGCTTCCCAGAGGCAAAGACAAGTGCAGGGGGCGTGGCCAGCACAGTGTGGTCTGGTGTACAAATTGTTATCTGATCTCTGAGGCTTGTACACAAAACATCAGCAGAGCAGGGAGAGAAGCTGACATCACAGGTCATGTGACGCTCAGTGAAATCTGAGAAAGCAGCAGCTGTAGAAGCACAAAGTGCATGGCAAAGCTGTTATATTTGACTAGTTAGAAACATACAAAAAACCCCTTTAACCGCAAGCAGAGTTCTTGAAAAGCAAGCAAAATTGATATTGGTGTATTGGGAGGTGTATCATCTGTGCCCTCTGTATAGACACGCTCCAGTGATGCCCATGAGCTGCTTTGGGTGTCATCCTGCTGTGAACATGGTTTTTTCTCCTCCTCATCATTTCATCCTCCAAAACTGTGCCCTTGCTGGACAGTTGTGTACCCAGCTGCTGTTGGTGCAGGAACCCACCAATGACTGACTAGATAACTGTGTGAATGAGCCCTGTTCCTCCTCCACTTCCTCCTGTGCCACCACCCCATCCATAATCGCCTTAAGCTTTTTTGAAGGAGACATAGAAGTGGGACACTGATGCTAGTGGGATAGTAATGCTGATGATGGCATCATCAGTGCTAACCATGTTGGTGGAGTTCTCGAAACAGCGCAACACGACATATGTGTCCCACATGGAGGCCCACTCATTGATGCTGAAGTGATGCTGTTCCGCAGAACGACTCTCTATGCATTCTGCAGATGAAACTCCACTATCGCCTGCTGCTACTCGCACAGTCTCTCCAGCATGTGCAATGTGGAGTTCCACCTAGTGGGTACATTGCATATGGTGATCGGGAAGTCAGAAGTTATGCTGCAGCGCAGACAAGCAGCAACGGGGTGAGAACGCTGAAAGCGTGCACAGATGGCCCACGCTTTCTGCAGCAGCTCTGATATCTCAGGGTAATTTGACAGGAACCTCTGCACCACCAAATTCAGCACATGCAACAAACGTTATTCAGCATCCGAACACCGAACCCGAACGAGGACTTCCATGTTCAAGTGCCCAAACCTTTGATGTTCGGTACGAAAGGGAACTTTACATTTGGGGGTTTGCTCATCCCTAGGAGATACCCATGGACAAATCTTACAGTGTCTGTGCGACAGATGTACACAGATAATACCAGCTCAATACTATTTAAGGGCAATAAAAAAAGGTTTCCAAAAGGTTTGGCTGTATTTTTGCTGCCTTTTGTTAGCCTGCTACCATACTGTCAAACTCTATAAAAGTAACTGTACTATATAGTAGCTAGATTATCTTGGCCAAATGGCACTTCTATCCAGTTGTATAAGTAACAGTAATATATTGTGACACCACCACCATACCCTATGCAGTGACTATAACAAGCAGAAGGGGTTTGTCTATTGTGTCAATTTCTTCTATGTACTATCTATGGGCAGCTCCTATGCAACTGTCCGGTATCTGAATCTGGCTTTGGTTATTGCCTTGATTAGGGTGAAGTTATGATTGTTGAGTATTTTTATTCAGGCTTCATTGTTTTTGTTAGGTATAGTGTACGCCATGTGCATTTCCTCCCAGATTCTGTTAATCTGATCTTGTTCTAGTTTAGTGTGTATTCCGGGATCTGTGGTATCACAGAGTCTAGTCTGTTTGATGTGTTTGGAATTTGCTTGTTCCTGTGCTGTTGTATTGTCCTGGCTGGGTAGAATTCAGATAGAGTCAGGTAAGTATTGCTGAATTTCTGTTTACTCTTCATCTTCTTTCTACCTGTATGCCAAACATCTGCCATCCACTCCCATGCTGGATTATCTCCTCATTCTATAACTCTCAGCATTCAGTTCCTAACCTTCAATGTTGAGTTTGCTTGTGTCTTGATTTCTGTAAGTATTGATATATACCTAATTTATGTGGGTTCGCAACTGTCCAATTGTTGTGCAAGCTGTACTGTAATTTGAGTATCATGAACTACCATTATGACATGGGAAGGTGCACTGCTATAGGCGAAGTCCAGTCCTGTGGTCTTGTGCACGACTATACAGTAGCCACACAAAGCCTATGTTACCACAACCCTAAGCATCCCTAAACTACCACCATTGGTATACATTGTAGTTTTTCAAGTTTCATATTTATATTATCAGTAGCAGCAATTTTAACTGTAACTACAGTTTATCCCCTTACACATTATACTCAAATGACCTGATTCTGGTTATGGAGGAGGAGCCACCTTGATACAGAGTCATGGTGCCATACCCTGAAAATGCCCACTCTGGCATCCCTGAAGCCAGGATACGCTATCTTAAGCCATCTCCAGCAGCATTCAGTGTATGCAGTATGCTTTTTGTGCAGGTAAAGCTGTGGCTACTGGATATGCTCCAGATAATGCTGAAACTGGCTTAAAGGGGTTGTCCCACGAAAAATATTCTACAGTTTTCAAACCAGCACCTGGATCTGAATACTTTTGTAATTGCATGTCATAAAAAATTTTGTACAGCTACTGAGTTATTCAGTAAAATGTATCTGTATAGGACCACTTAATTTCTTATTTCTTTGACCTATTCACTGAGCAGGCCGCACATGCTCAGTTTCAACTTTTAACTGTCTCCTGAGCTGTGATAGGGAGACCATGGACACGCCCCCTGAGCTGCAGCAGCGGAGACACTCCCCTGAGCTGTTAGCTTGATATAAATCTAGCACAGAAATGGATGGGAGATCTCTGGATCCATGTGAGGTACAGGACTGGTAAAGAAACATATTCTGACCTTATGCACTGCATGTAAATCATAGTTGTCCACAGTCTTGAATTTGACAAAACTTTCCAAACTTTACAAACCTGGCAACTTTGGCTTGTCCTGGCTCAAACAATGGGTGGGGTTTCTGCAAACCTCACCCAGAAATGGGTGTTCCCAGATTGGATTTTGGGTGGCCTGGGGGTGGGATTTAAATGCCCCAATTTTACCAGCACAAATGTTGATAAGAATGGCAGTTTCACAAGTCTCTCTTCTAGGGCCAATCCTGGTTTCACACTATGCTTTGGCACTTTCCTGTACAACGAAAGAAGTTTTCCAGGAATTCAGTATTGATGACCTAGCCTTAGGATAGATCATTGATATCAGATCAGTGAGGGTATGTGCAACGTGCCGCCCCCAGGGCCGATCATGTACCAGGTTTTTAGGAACGGAGAGTGGCGATGTGGCACTATTAGTTTTGTGTGTCACGGTGTTCTACCTGGATACCATCACTCCCAAGTTCAACGGCTTTACTTGAAAAACTTGAATCCAGACAATATTTGGCCTTTCTCTTTGCTCCAGCAATTTTAGGGTAAACTGGCAGGCAAACCTGGATATCTTTCTTTATCTTTCTCTGCTGTGCTAGACTATGGCTTTGGTCTGGTAGCTGGACTGTCTGTTCTGGTACCTATGAGTGGGGTGCCTTTGGCTGTTGACCCCTTTGTAATACTCTGTAAACTGTAAGGAGTCAGGGTGCTTTGCAAGCTGCGTCTCCTGGAAGACTCCTGCTGCAGGAGGGGACCATTCCCCTCACTAAGCCATATCTTGTGCCTTTTCAGCTCCACTATTGATTCTAGACTGACTATAACTTTCTGCAACCCCTCCCTTGGTGGGAAGCAACACTAGCCAACTTCTGCCCCAAAAGGGGGAAAGTTCCATTCTATCTAAAGGTACTCTGCTAGATACACTGCCACCCGCTGGGCAACCAGGTACATTACCTGTAATTCAATATATAACAGTTACATAACAATATCATTAAAGGGGTTGTCCGAGTTATTTTTTTGTTCTTTATATGTTTCTAACTTGTCAGGTATAACAACTTTCCCATATACTTTGTGTTTCTAAAGCTGCTGGTTTCTCAGAGTTGACTGAGGGTCACATGACCTGTGATGTCAGCTTATCTCCCTGGTCTGTGATGTTTCATGTACAAGCCTTAGAGTTCAGATAACAGTCTGTACACGAGACGTCACTGGCCACGCCCCTTTCTTTGCGGGCTGCTATCTGCTCTCTCCCTGGATTCCTTCAGATAAAACATTAACCCCTTCAGCCAGAACTCACTGAGGGCTCAAGGCTTTACAACAAATAGTAGCTGCAGCAGTGAGAGGAGACAAATGCTGGGCAAGGAGCTATAGAAGAATTGTATTGTACAAGAACAGATAGGGAGAATTTCCTGTGTGTATCAGCAGTGTCATTGTACAGCTGGGACTTGTAGTCCTACACATACAACCTGCTGCTGAGTATTCCAGCAGACAGACATGTCACTCAGCACTTGTATTCACTGCCTTTGCAGAGAAGGGGGGAGGGGCTGAGATTGTTGTTATTGCATGTAAACAAAGGACAGAAGAGAACCAGGGAAATGAGGAAATATAGATTTTTTTTGCCTAAAACTTGCTGAACTTAGTTATATATTGCTGCCCATCAGATTTACAGTGCTATATATTTTTTTCATAACTTGGACAACCCCCTTAAGGCATAATATCAAAGGACCTGGAATCAAATACACAGATGACAATATTTGTTAGTCTGCCCATAGACTATAAACGTCCTTGAGCTTTGCCCCCCGTGTGCAGCACCTGTACATAGAAGATCCATGACTCAGCTGCCTCCTGACAGCCAAGAACATGGAGCATTAACCTGAGACCTTTTTTCCTGGTCTCCAGGCTTTTGATCACTCTGACAAACTGTCAAAGGGATCACAAATGCTTGTACTATCTCACTCTCATTACTGCCGGTCACAGAGCAGTTTACAACTACATATTGGGTGTTTTTGCAAACTTCAGAATCAGGAAAATAAATATTCAGGTTTGATTTGCGGTTTACCCTTGCTATCTTATGGGGAAAATGAATTAAAAACTGAAAATCTGTGAAAAAATATGTATATTTTAAATTTCACCTTCCTTCTGTTTTAATTCTTGTGGGAAATCTAAAGGGTTAACAAACTTTGTAAAATCAGTTTTGATTACATTGGGGGCTGTAGTTTCTAAAATATGTTCATTTATGGGAGGTTTCTATTATTTAAGCCCCTCAAAGTCACTTTAGAACTGCAAAGGTCCTTTAAAATTAACTACTGGAAATTTTCATGAAAATCTTAAAAAATTACATCTAAAATTTGAAGCCTTCTAACGTCCTAAAAAATAAAATTACATTTCCAAAATTATGCCAACATAAAGTGGACATATGGTGAATGTTCATTAATTACAATTTTATTAGATATCCCTATGCAACTTAAAAGCAGAGAAATTCATATTTAAAAAAATGTGATTTTTTTTTTTTCAAAATTTTCAGTAAATTTTGATTTTTTATAAATAAAGGTAAAACATATTGACTCAAATTTACCATTAACATGAAGTACAATGTGTCATGAGAAAACAATCTCTGAATGGCTTGGATAAGTAAAAGCGTTCCAAAGTTATTACCACATGAAGTGACACATGTCAGATTTGCAAAATTAGGCCTGGTCTTGAAGTGGTTAAGGACAGTAGCAGAGTGTAGGAATGGTAGTGCCCTCTCTGGGGTACTACATATGATTTCCAGCACCCACACCATCACCAGTTTGAAGTGGTCATGGCACTTGGGTGAGTGCTCTTGCCTCTTTTTTTCCATGCACAGCTGAGTTGTGGATGTGCATGGTATTACACATACAGTAGCTATGTCCTATTCACTTGAATGCAGTAAAGGGTTGTATCTGCCTCTGGAAATGAACCAAACCCAACTGGGGCTGCCCGCTCATGAGCAGGACTTACAAAAGCCCTACTTACTTTTTGACCCAGGACAGCACAAATTCTCTGGGACTGTTTTTTGAAAGTTAGGCGCTGTTGGTAACTACGTATGATAATAAGAAGCAATAAGCAGCCATAATTCTCACATTGAGTTGATCTATTTCAATGAAGAAAACCCCCCGACTCCTATAGAAAACACATTATTTACAGTGTGTGATAGCACAGATAAGGGAAAAATTGTCTTGAGTGTAGCAGCCGACAGGAAATATTGAGTCACTTACATTTTAAAGCCGTCCTTTACTAGAATTCTCATAACCTATCATAATAACAAGCCTGCTGCTCTTCATAAATCTGATGTTTGTCCCCTGGGAACGATTAGAGGCCAGAACTGACTTGGCACACTGTAGTGTAGACACTTTGAAACTTGGTTAACTCCATGTCTGCCACTGAATTCTTATAATTTCAAAAAGTCATAAATAATGTGTCAAGATCAATACTTTTGTAGTCACCTCACTGTCCTAAATGACAAATGTCTGTTTATGGTCTCAGTCCTGGTGCCCGGCTGAAATACTTCAAGCTGACAATCGTCTACAATAGACACTAGAATGCATCCTCATATAAAAAGTAGAAGAATAAATAAACATAAAAACTGACAGCGGTGTGAATGACAGATAAGACACAGAGCTGAGGGAGCAGAAATATTCATTGCAGAGAGGCCTCATGTTTGACCGGCTTCAAACCATTATCCATCTTCTAAAATGTTTGGACTGACCCGACATGCAGCGCTGGGGAATAAAGCTTCTTTAAAGATATCAAGAAAGAATATTGATCTAGCGGAAATATGTGACATTACAGGGATCTGGTTTATGTAGAAACAAGTGAGGCAACATAAATGATGATATTCTACTGGAAATAGGACATAGTATATTCCTACTACTAAAAACAGGGGTTACAACATGGATTATGAAAATCTGTGCAATTCTATGGGTTAATCCTATGTTATCAAGTCTTGGTAGGGATCACTATCAGTTCTGAAAATGAAGACATTGGTGAAAATCGCTGAGATTGCACCAATCATAAACTGATGGCATATCAGGTAAGCTGTTCAAAGCTTTAGTGTCAGACTGGGGTTCCTAGAGCCACCAGAAGAAACTATTATTGGGGCCCAAGTTGTAAATCATCTATAAATTATAATAGGTTTTGAATCAAATAAATAGACCATAGTGGTAAGGGATTATCTCCAATGGCAGCTCCAAATGTTTTTTTTTTCTCCTGGACCTTTGGGGCCCAGTACGGTTTCAGAGACTGGACCCACCGGATAATCCTTTGGTATTCTAGCGTGCCAGTCCGGCCCTGACTATAACCATTCTGTTTATGAACGTCAAGTGGTTCTCGAGTACTTTTATTGTCACAGCGCTCCTAGGGCTTGAATGCTGAGATGGTGTGGTTGCAATTGACCACAGCATCTGAGGGGTTAGATGTCTGTGATCGGCGTTATTGCAGATCATGAACATTGCCTCTGGGTGTCTGTTGTGTAAAACAGCAGACACCAGGCAGGTATATCTCCTCAATTTCTGAATGGGCCCCATGTTTAAACCCCAGACTTCAGCCATACTCCTGAAGGGGATAAAAGTTTCCTTCATTTCTTGTCCCCTCCTGCTCCCACAGTCCCATGATCTTGGGCTGAGAACTAGACTCCTCAACCATTTTAGGATGCACAAGCTGACATGATGGGTGTCATTCTCATTTTGAGTGGCCAATAATGACGATACTTACTTTCTGAATTTTTTTTTTTTTGAGAATGAAACAGGGTAGGTGTGGTTTATGACAGTTGCAGTAAATGAAAGTTGTTGGTCAGAAAATTGTCAATAGACTAATATAGTCTCCAAGACTAGATATAATCTACTACTCCCCACAGAGTAGCTGTGTATAGAGCAGTGTTCCTCAACTCCAGTCCTCAGGGCCCACCAGCCGGTCAGGTTTTCAAGATTACCTTAGTATTCAGCAGGTGATATAATTAGTTTCAATGCATCAGGACTTACCACAGGTATTCATTCTGTGGGATATTCTCAAATCATGACCCGTAGGTGGGCCCTGAGGACTGGAGTTGGGGAACACTGATATAGAGCATTATCTGTGTACATTATTGCTATCCTGCATTATCTAGGCCTCCATTCATACAACAAAACCATCATTAAGTCCCGTGTCCCCTAATAATAATGAGATGACTCTTCTGATCTTGTCACAGCATGCAAAACAAAGCTGAACACTGAACTGTGGAAAACAGGAAATGTCCTTCTATTGGGTGTGCTCCACTGGAATATTTCAAGACTTTTTGCATAGGGATAGTCACATAAAAGAGCTCCACACACATTAAAAGTATATGCTTATAATAAAACCTGACCTAAATAATAAGTCGTTTTCTGAGGATACAGTCCCTGTAGCTAAACAAATCCTGCAGTGCCTATGCGGATCCCAAGCTAAGCTGTTGAGTTTAGAGAGAGCTCCGCAGTCCTTTTGCTCTAACCACATTTACATATTCCCAGAGAATCCCTCAAAGCCATTTCTTTTGTGCTCTATTACAAATTTATTCTGGATATTGTTTAACCGGATTGTTGTATTCTTTTAGCAAATTCCATAAAAATGCAGGATATGATTACAGATTATGAACAAAGACGATAGGTAACTTTATTACGCTTCCGCATTCTCTTACTTTTATTTAACTTTATATGAAGCAGCGCTTATCTAATCTGTTCTGTAGAAGTTTTCTTAATTATCCAACTCCTTTGTGTATCGAATGGTGTTTAGAATTACCGCAGTTAACGGCGAGACAACTCTCTATGTCAATATCGCCGAACATTAAACTTCTGCATTAAAGTCCTAATCATAACAAGAGAATTGTGAAAATGAGGAGAAACCCGGTACATTCCGTTCCCCATAGGCTGGAGGTAATACAGTTAGAGCAAAAGCAACAGCACAGTATAAATTCATATCTGATAGGTGTTTTACTTTGAGCTAATGAGGAGAACAAGCCCTGAATATAATGTGGATATTCACAGCATAGGTGGCTGATATGCCGCTATGAATTTTTACTTTAATATAATTGCAGTCTAAAAGTATAAGCTTTTTATTTTTACATATACAACTGAGAAGTGGCATAGACCGTAAAAAAACATTGTCTTGGTTGCAAATAGGCTTAGATTTCCTGTATAGCATTGAATTTCCAGAATTTAAAGGGCTTGTCCAGAAAAGCACAGCTGATTGTGCTTCCTAAGATGGAAGAGGGGTCCAGTCCTCATACCTCACCTGTCTATGGGCTATGTCTATGCGGACTTGCAATACCACACACAGCCAGTATGCAGGTTTGCTGTGCTGTAAAATATAATAAATAAATACTAGAATCGGAATGGATATTTTTATTAACCATCCTTAGCTAATTACCTTGTAGACTGCCTTAAAGGGATTGCCCCCATTAAGCCGTCTTATCCCCTATCCACAGGATTGAGGATGTGTCTGATTGGCAGGGTCTCCATTGATTATGAGAATGGTAGTCTGTGCTCCCCATCTGAATCCATGAGCAGCCATGAAGAAAATTTCCCAAGAAAAGAGAAACAGCATCATCCAGCTCATCGATAGCGGTATCTCAGCCAAGAAAATTGCCAAACTATATCATGTGAGCGCCATGACAGTTGGAAGAATACGAAATGAAGTCCATCCATTCAAAAGCCAAGAGGTGGATGTCCAGGCAAAATATCAGAGTCAAGTCAGCTCATCACAAGGTCTATCAGCTCTTGCGCGACAAACACGGCAGTGGAGTTGGCTCGTATGCTTCGTAATAGTGAGATCACAGACATCAATTACACAAGTCTGGAATGGTGGCCCAAAAAAGGTAAAGAAGCCTCAACTTTAATATCGTCATAAGAAGAGTTGGCTTGAGTTTGCAAAAAAGTACAAACAGTAGACAGTAGAAGATTGGAAACGGGTGATTTGGACAGATGAGAAGAAAGTTAATAGACTGGGCTCTATTAACTGAGTCTGGAAGAAACACGGGAAAAGGGGCTAATAGAGAAATCGAAGGAACTGTCAAGTTCGGTGGAGGAAGCCTGATGATATTGGGGTTGTTTCACCGCCAAAGGAGTTGGATACTTGACCAGGATAGATGGTGGTCTCAATGCTGAGCTATATGTGAGTATCCTACAAGACAAGTTACTTCATACACTTGAGTAATATGGGTATAAAAAGGACGACATAGTGTTCTAGCAGGACAACGACCGGAAGCATACGTCGAGATTGGCAAAGAAATGGTTAAATGACAATGAAATAGAGGTACTCGATTGGCCCCCACGGTCCCCAGACCTCAACTCAATCGAACACTTGTGAGTACTGTTGAAGAAAAAGCTGTATTTGTACACAAGTGAGTTGACCAGTATGCACCAACATTGGGAATGTGTAGAAGAGACCTGGGAACAGATTTCGGTCGAGGCATGCTTGAATCTGATTGAGGGCATGCCCAGAAGGATTCAGTGCATTGCAGTCAAAGGTGGATTTAAAAAAAATACTCACAAAATAATAAAAATTTTAACTTAGAATTTTAGGATTAAACAGTAACAATGCAGTTACATGACAAGAATCTGCATAACTAATCATATGCTAAATAGCTGAAAGACCAATTTATGTATGAGATAGCCAAGATTGTCTATAAAATGATGGTAGTCTCACGTTGGAAGCTGTAGTGGATGACGAAATATGGAGCCTGAAAGTTCAAAACATTATTACCGTTTTACTTGTATATACTGTATATATATATATATATATATATATATATCTCAAAAGTGAGTACAACCCTCACATTTTTGTCAATATTTTATTCTGTCTTTTCATGGGACAACACTAAAGATATGACCCTTTGATACAATGTAAAGTAGTCAGTGTACGGCTTGTATAACAGTGTAAATTTGGTGTGCCCTCAAAATAACTCAAAACACAACCATTAATGTCTAAACTGCTGGTAACAAAAGTGAGTACACCCCTAAGTGAAAATACCCAAATTCTGCCCAATTAGCCATTTTCCCTCCCCGGTGTCATGTGACTCAGTGTTACAAGGTCTCAGGTGTGAATGGGGGGCAGGTGTGTTAAATTTGGTGTTATCGCTGTCACACTCTCTCATACTGGTCACTGGAAATTCAACATGGCAGCTCGTGGCAAAGAACTCTCCGAGGATATGAAAAAAATAATTGTTGCTCTACATAAAGATGGCCGAGAAGATTGTCAATATCCTGAAACTGAGCTGTAGCATGGTAGCCAAGATCATACAGCAGTTTAACAAGACAGGTTCCACTCAGAACAGGCCTCACCATGGTTGACCAAAGAAGTTGAGTGCACGTGCTCAGCGTCATATCCACAGGTTGTATGAGAGCTGCCAGCATTGCTGCAGAGGATAAAGGGGGTTGGGGGTCAGCCTGTCAGTGCTAAGAACATATGCCGCACACTGCATCAAATTGATCTGCATGGTCGTCGTCTTCTAAAGATGATGCACAAGAAAGCCCCCAAACAGTTTGCTGAAGACAAGTAGACTAAGGACATGGATTACTGGAACCATCTCCTGTAGTCTGATGAGACCAAGATAAACATATTTGGTTCAGAGGGTGTCAAGCATGTGTGGCTGTAACCAGGTGAGGAGTACAAAGACAAGTGTGTCTTGCCTACAGTCAAGCATGGTGGTGGCAGTGTCATGGTTTGGGACTGCTTTGGTTCTGTGGGGAGTTACAGTTCATTGAGGGAACCATGAATGCCTACGTTTACTGTGACATACTGAAGCAGATCATGATCCCCTCCCTTCAGAAACTGGGCCACATGGCAGTATTCCAACATGATAACGACCCCAAACATACCTCCAAGACGACCACTGCCTTGCTAAAGAAACTGAGGGTAAATGTGTTGGACTGGCCAAGAATGTCTCCATGCCTAAACCCTATTGAGCATCTGTGGGGCATCCTCAAACGGAAGGTGGAGGAGCGCAAGGTCTCTAAAATCCACCAGCTCTGTGATGTACTTATGGGGGAGTGGAAGAGGATCCCAGTGGCAACCTGTGGAGCTCTAGCGAACTCCATGCCCAAGAGAGTTAAGGCAGTGCTGGAAAATAATGGTGGCCACACAAAATATTGACACTTTGCGCAGACTTTGGCCATTTTCACTTTGGGGTGTACTCCCTTATTTTGCCAGCATTTTAGACATAAATGGCTGAGTGTTGAGTTATTTTGAGGGCACACCTAATTTACACTGTTATACAAGCTGTACACTGACTACTTTACATTGAATCAAAGTGTCAGATCTTCAGTGCTGTCCCATGAAAATATATAATAAAATATATACAAAAATGTGAGGGGTGGACTGACTTTTATGATATACTGTGTATCACTTTGAAAAGGTTATCTTCAAATAACTCACACTGTGATCCTTCTGAATGTCATATGTGTATCAATCAAAATGGCTTCTTATGGATATTCATCCGGGGTTCCACCTGTTTATAATGCACATCATTTCCCAGCTTCCTTTACAAGTTGACAGCTGATTGACCTGCCATGCCATGTCACCTCCCTGTCACTTTGTGCAACACTCAACATAATTGGTAACACATTGTAATATAACATTGATTGTCACCCATACATGGTGACAGGAACTCTTTTAGAGAAAGTTTCAAACTTAAATTCCTAAAGTTCACTTCTGAATCCCCCCCTGCACTTCTCTATCCCTCTGGAGACAGAGTGTCTTATCTTCCATTGATACATTTTTAATTGTTCGTAGTTAATATTTTACATTTTTACACATTAGACAAAGGTTTTTTTGAAAATTATAATTTTTATTAATTTTTCAGAAGGGTGAAAAAATAATAACAACAGTGAAAAAACACATCACTCCGTAAGATTTCAGGTACAATCATTGACTAAAACTGTATTACTGCATACATGTATGCAGACTTTTTCCGCAATAATCAAAATGTCATAACACAATTTGAAAAACCCAATAAATGTAAAACAAATAATGTAATACGCTATCAATAGGCTTTCTTCCAGACTGATGTAGACAAGAAGGATAGTATAAAAGGAGGACATGAAACAAAATACAAAACCAGAAATTAAGAAAAAATGGAAGGGGGATAAGGAAAAGAGGGGAAATGAGGAAGAAACGGCTTGAACGTCATCTCATAAGGAGAAAACCTGCCCAAATATTCAATGTCAGTGCATTATATAAGAGACCATTATAGGACCATCTGTATATCATCTGTTTGGTGATAAACATCCCATTTAGACCAGATTTTTTCAAATTTCCCTACATCACCCAAAATACTCCATTTAAGCTTTTCGAACCTTCGTATTTTATACATTTCAGCCAGCCAATCTCTCATATATGGGCCCTCTTTTTGAAGCCAGTATCGTGGGATTACAGATTTCATGGCCCCAATTAAAAAGGGAAAAAGTTTGTTTTTTAGAGTACTATTATTGCCCTTAAGTAGGCCAAATAGTATAACCTCTTTGTCGATTTTGGCTTTAGTGTTGAAAATTTTTCCAATAACCTGACTGAATTGGGACCACAAAGCTGCAATCGGTGGGCATTCCACCCAGATGTGAGAGAGTGACCCATCTACCCTTTCACACCTCCAGCAGAGCTTGGAAATGTTTGGATTCATTTTGTTCAGGACCAAAGGAGTCTTATACCATCTTGATAGTATTTTGTAGTGTGTTTCTTGGAGCCTGGTTGACGTTATTCTAGGCAATGAATTACTAATAATCTGATGCTTCTCCTGATCATTAAACTGTTTATTTATTTCACTCTCCCATTTCACTATATATGAAGGTGGGGTAGTGGAAGTGAGAAGTTCAGAGTATAGTCTGGATATACCGTGTTCTAAAGGTTTATGATCCAGAGCAAGTTTCATTATATTAGAGCAATCCGAATCCCTGTATTGGTCTGGGGTCAATGATGATGCAAAATCCTTCAATTGGGTATACCCGAGTTTAGAAAGATGGGGCTGCGTGAATTTGGTGTTAATGTCCGAGTACGATAAGAAGACATTTGACGACTTCATGTCTCTTAGTGAAGCCATAGCCAGAGATCGATTTAAGAGTAACTCTCTGTGAAGAGACCTATACTTTCTTGGTATCACTGCCAATAAAGGCATTAGGCTTATAGATGGGAGCTCTAGAGACCTGCGTCTAATTATATCTTGCCAGACAGACAGGGTATGTTTTGTGTATGGGTTAGACAGTTTCTTATTATAAAATTTGGTAGCCCTAGTCTTCCAGATCAAGGAGCCCAAAGGAGCCATACTACATTCCTCTTCTAAGTCAACCCAAGGCTTTCGAGTGGGTATTGTAGCCCACTCCATCACCCTGACCGCATGTGAGGCCTGCCAATACTTTGTAATGTCCGGCAGCCCCAGGCCCCCGTTGTTCTTGTGCCTCGTCAAGGTCTCATAAGGGATTCTATTTTGCCCCCTGCCCCATACAAAGGAAAGGATTGTCTTCTTGATTAGCGTAAAGAAATTTTTGGGGATAACAATAGGGACACTCTGTAGTATATAAAGGATTCTCGGTAGAATATTCATCTTTATAATATTGATGCGGCCAAACCAGGATAAATAGAGCTCATGCCAGTCTTCCATCTCTAACTTAATGACCTCAAGCAATCTTAAAAAGTTGTTTTTGTACAATTCAGAATTAGATTTTGAAATGACAATGCCAAGATACTTGAAGGCCGAAGTCGCAGGTTTCAGAGGGCTTAAAGTTTTTTTTTTGCATTAACGTTCGTAATTTATTTAGACTGTACTCACGCAGGTTGTGAATCCTCGATAAGGATCATATTTCCCATCATTCTGCTGCTAATTGCTTTCACAATGGCAGTCTTTCAGAACAAGTGGTCTCTGTGTCTTTTATGGCAAATGAGAGGTTTAGTTCAATTACACGGCCTTTAAAGATGCATATAAATAGCAACAGGGTATTTGCCGTTATTGAACTGTTATCTCTGCCGAGAATCCTGAACATTTACATCCAAGATTGGTTCGGAGACGTGGCATGTTTAATTGATAAATGAACGTCTTCTTAAAGAGTAATAGTATGAAATACATTAGTTATTCTTTTAGCTACTGTACATTGGGCAGACCTGGAGAACCCTTCCATTAAGAGGGGTCCATTATGCAATGCCGTGGAGGTTCTTGTCAGTGACCAAAACCTGACAATTTGTAACAGAGAAACCAAATAGGATTTAAATATAATTGTTTTGTGTATGCAGCTCCAGTGCAGACCTATGTGTCTCTATAGTTATTGACTATAAAAAAACCTTGTGTGTAGTCTGTAGTTTTGTACACATGACTCTAGATTAAAGATGAGCTAACTGAATGCCACAAAGTGGAATTTGATCCGAATTTCAGGATAAATTTGATTCGCCTCAAAGCCAAATTTCCTTGTGCTTCGTGTTAGTGAATCAATTAAACCTTAAATAGTGTAAAAAAAACAAAAAAAATTAATCCTTACCTCCTCCATTTGCTCATGACGGATCACCCACCGCCATCTTGATTGACGATCTTGGCCGAAATACCATGGGGGGTCTGATGGGGGTCTGAAATAAAGGGCTGATCTGAGGTCTGTTTGGGGTCTGACATTGAAGGTAGAGATGAGCGAATCATTCAAAAAATTATTCGCCGAACATTCGCCGAACTTTTCCTAAAATTCGTATATTCGACGAATAGATTTGTTGTATTTGCGTACAAAATATACGTTATTATGTGCTATTAGCGAACATTCGCTCACTAATAACGAACGTTCATTTACAAAATGTACGCATGAGCGTACAAATAGCTTTCGAATCTCAGCGTACTATTGTCTAAGCGATTACATAATACGCAGGCACGTACGAGGAGAGGCCGCGGTGTGCACGCCTCAGAGGCAGAGCGAATATTCGAGACATATATATGGTAAAGTGCAAATACATTATTATAGGTATAATATAAAAAATTTTAAATATCACGTACCTAGTATGCTCACGGACACGTTTAAGTCTCTTTTCTTCTGATGCTTGTCATAGAACTGGAGCAGAGTCCCAAACTCAGTCGCAATTTGTAATCCACATAGGTAAAATTGTAATCCAAATGGGTAAAAAAATAGAAGCAAAGGTTTCTTTAAAAACCCTCTTTCAAGGGGCTCCCCAAATAACCTGAAAAGGGTGAAAAAGGGATGAGGCGTACGAATGCGCAACTTAATTTCTTGAGTTGCCTCATCATCCTCCCGCGCTGGGGAAAGGGGCGGAACTACCAGGGAGGAGTCTGCATCGCTGAATTAAATTCGTACGCAACAGCGTATAGAGTAACTACCAGGGAAAAGTCTGCATCGCTGAATTGAATTCGTACGCGACAGCGTATAGAGTAACTAAATTATACGTAGAATAGCGTATAATTTATAGGACACACTACATAGCGAATGCGTACAAAAGCTAAGCGAATCACCTAATATTCGGATTCGCTTCGCAGCTGAAAAATCCCAAGATTCGATACGAATCTACGAAGCGGCGAATAGATTCGCTCATCTCTAATTGAAGGCTGATGGGGTTCTGACATGGAGGGCTGATATGGGGGTCTGATGTAATGTCCTGATATGGTGGTCTGATCCGATGTCCTGATATTTATGAGGGTTTGATCTGAGGATTTGATATGAGGTTTAATCAAAAATATATTTTTCTTATTTTTCTCCTCTAAAACCTGGGGTATGTCTTATCATCAGGGCCGTCTTATAAAGCGAAAAATACTGTATTTTTGTGGTGTGTTTGACAGAGGTCTCCGATCAGGTCTTCAGAAAACCCAGTAACCTGATCACAGGGAAAGTCCCCTTTGATCATGTCACTGTGATAGTAGTAGGAGCCATTATGCCTCCCTCTACTGCCACAAATCCAAAAGACCTTCAAAAGACAGTGAGTATTTCTTTAGGGTATAATCAAAATAGGTTCAACATTTTGTGCAGAGTTATAGTGGTCTGAACCTTGTTTATGTCACACGAAATTCCAGATTTTGTCACGGTGGCTCTCTGTGCCTGCTGCTGTCCTGCCATCCGAGGTGGACACAAGCGCCATGTCACTCACCCTGCTGTTCCAGCAAATGCTTGGGCACTTGTGGATATTTAAGTACCTTATCCATGGGAGAGGTGCCCTAGCTTGCTAGTTTACCAGTAAAGGTGTGCTGTCTGTCTGCCTATATATCGAACGTCTACCTATTTATTGACCCTGACCCTCCACTGCTTGCCCTGGCCATATCCTGTTTACTGTATTGTTGCCTGCACTTGTTTTACAGATTTGCACAGACTCAGACCTAGGAAGCCAGCGCTGAAAAGCACCAGTGCTAACCGATGAGCCACAGTGCAATGAGACATCATTTAAGGGTTTTTCCGAGTTAGATATATATGTTGTTGACCTATCCTCAGGATAGGTCATCAATATCAGATCAGCGGGGGTCCGACACCCGGCACCCCTGTGGATCAGCTGTTTGAAGAGCAGGCGTGCGCCGTATCAGTGCTGCCTCCTCTTCGTTGTTTACATGCTGGCCATAACAGGGTAGTGGTGAGTAGGTGTAATTACACCTCACCGCCCCATTTATTTCTATGAGAAGAATCGCTTCCATAGACTTGTATAGGAACAATTCTTCCCTTAGAAATGAATAGGGCAGTTGGGTGTAATTACACCTACTCACCACTACCCCGTTACGGCCAGCATGTAAACAGTGAAGAGGAGGCAGCGCTGATACGGCGCGCGCCTCCTCTTCAAACAGCTGATCGGCCGGGGTGCCGGGTGTCGGACCCCCGCCGATCTGATATTGATGACCTATCCTGAGGATAGGTCATCAATATATATAACTCGGAGAACCCCTTTAAAGGTATTCACATGTAGCTGTGTTCTTCATTCAGCAGTCTGCCTGTGAGCAGTGGTGTTATCTATCATGACAGGTTTGCTTCCAGAACCAGAATGTACAGAACTATTGTAAAAATAATCTAAAAGCATTTTTAATACTTGATAAATGACTATGTATCGACCCTTCCACCCTCCTTTTATACTACACACTGTTATTTGGCGCGGCTCTGGTCTTCACATTATTGTGCAGCAGTGCACGGCCTAGAATCCTCAGTGTTAAAGTCAACTAAAGAATAACAGCTCATTGCCTCTGCTGCACTTCTTATGAGTTAGGCTGGGTTCAAACTTAGCATTTCGACAAAGTGAGAATCTCAACTATGACACCACATACAAAGACTTTTTCTTCTTCTTCTTTTTTTTTTGTTAACATTTGAATCATTTCAATGCTTCGGTTTTCCTATTATAGTCACTGGGGAAAAAGCACAGAAGTAATGGAACAATGAACACCGCAGACCTTGCAAATTATGGTGGAATTTGTGGTAGATCAGCTGCTTGAAAACCATTGCAAAAGGCAAAATCTGAACCCAGCCATAGGCTGGGATACATGCAACATTTAAAGGGAATGTGTCACAAAAATGTTTTCCTGCCAGTTAAAACCAGATTACGACACATTTCTTATTCTTTAAGCTTTTTTTATTTTCTGATTGCAGATTTATTTATTCTATTCCTTGAACACCATTATAAGGGCGGCCATCTTGCCTGAGCTGTTCTTAACAGCATTTAAAAATCATTTGAAGAATTGCTTTAGGGCAGCCCCATGGGCCATAGACACAATGGTCAGGAGCAGGGGTGCACCACCAATGAGGCCAGGTGAGGCGATCACCTCATGCAGCACCAGGTAGGGGCAACAGAGGGACAGCAGAAGGGCCATGGGCAATGAGCGCTTTCATTGTGGCAGTGGGGTTAAGTTAAGAAATTGGTATTGGGGTCGGGGGGAAAGGCGCCATTTCAGTTTTTGCAGCAGAAAGGCTAGGTGCACCCCTGATCAGGAGGGGACCTCATTGACTTCTATGGCAAAGTTCTATGGCATGCTCTGTGACATGGGCAGAGGTCATGAGGGAACCGATAAGCTTTAAAAATCACCTAATGTAAATCGTGGATCCTGTCTTATATATATACAGAGGTGGTATCATTACAAGCAGGATTAGACTCATTGTTTTTAAGAGCCACTCGTGAGTCATGGTAAAATCTTTTGGATGATAGAGACAATATCAAAGCATACCTATGGGACACAATGATGCTAACGATTTTGTGAGAGAATCTCAGAAAATCTTTGTTCTGCAAACACAGGAGTGGTAGTTCTTTCTTAATAAGCTGTTACTTACCCAACTTCTCCTTTACCGGTTCCTCTTTGGCTCCAGGTGCCACCTGCATGGATTTTGTTTGGTTGTGCAAATAATGCCTTGGAGCTGGTTAGTTATTAAAGGGTTCAGAATTTTTTGGTCTAAAGGATGGAGTTTGGCCTGGGATGTGAATTATAGGGTCCTGTCTGAATATTTAGATGTGGGGTATACTTTGAGGTCTCAATATTGTGGCCTGGTCTAGGGTTTATATAACAGGGTCTTAATTATGGGATCTGGGGTCTAGATTATGAAGTTTTGTCAGGGGGTATGGGATAAGGTCATAATATTGCCATCCGGTGTCTTTATAATAAGGTTTGAATGGTGTCTGAAATACAATGTCTGGTTTGGTGCATCAACTGAGGTCTGACTATACAGGTTTGTATAATGAGGTATAAATTCTTGAATCTGTTTGGGGGTCTTTGTTTTGGTGTCTGGTGTGGGATATATTTTGAGATCTGAATATTGAGGTTTGAATTATGAAGTCTGTAAACTTTAACAGTAAATGGCATGGGGACATATAGCTAGGATATACACCCATTGTCTGATAGATGTGGGTCCCTCCTCTGGGACCCCCATCTACATAGAGAATGGAGCAGGGAAGGTGGTGGCTGGAGGACCCCAGGTTTTCCGGGGTCTGGCCACTGCCAAGCTCTCTGCCCATACAAGTGAATGGGAGCACACCGCGCACGCATGGACACAGCTCCCATTCATTTCTATGGGGCCGACGGAAATAGCCGAGCCAGCGTCTGGCAATTTTTCGGCGGCCCCATAGAACGAATGGAGGGTGGTTGCGCATGAGCAGTGTGCCTTCCACAACTTTCAGGGATCCGTTCTCAAGGTAGTGATATGCCCCCATTGTCTGAGATGGGAATACCCCTTTAAAATAAATGTGTCATCAGAAAATGACCTATTATTTAAATAAATTTTTTGTGTTAAATCTTTTTTAGAAATATTATAATTTTTTTAAATTAAAAATTTTTCTACACTATCTATTTTAAAAAAATGCATATATGTCACGGGAAGCCGGCGACGCGCTCCCCGCTTGCAGCGCCGCCGGACTTCCGCTAACACGGAGCGAGGACGCGACATGCGTCCTCGTCTCCATGGTAACGAGAGGCGGGAGCGTCGGGCGCGCTTCCAGATGCTGCGGGCCCGGCGTCCCCGCCCCCCCCAGACACGAGCAGTGGGCGGTACTGAGCGCTGGCCCGGCAAGCCAGCGCTCAGAGTAATTATATATTAGGGATACTGGGTCATGTGGCGCTGGCCACGCCACATGACCAAACTTGTAGCATATTTGAGCGCTGGTCACGTTCGGCCAGCGCTCATTATGCAAATGAGGTCATGTGACGCTGGCCCCGTCACATGATCCATTGGAGGGCTTTTTAAAGCAGGCTAGTTGCCCTCTCAAATCACCTGTGATTAGTTACTCCTTTGATCAGTGCTTGTGCGACTTCTTGCTTGAATTGTACTTGGATTTTGGACTTGGATTCTGGACTTTGACTTCTCTCTTGCTTCACCCCTGGTATTTACGTGACCTCCTGTGTTTGACCCGGCTTGCTGACTACTCTACCATTGTGTTCGTTCTGTCTGTGTTTTGTCCGTCCCTTTGTTCCCTTTCCCTCCCTGCGCACTTATCCAGTGTAGGGACCGTCTTCGTGGTTGTCCGCGGCTGCCTAGGGCCGACTGAGGCAAGTAGGCAGGGAAAGAAGGAGGGATTCAGGTCAGGGCTCACCCCCTTTTCTCCCCTCGTGACAATATAATCCTGCAATTCTCACATTGGCCACTAGGCCTAACAATAGGTCATAATTTCCTATTCTGTAAAGGTAATGTTTCAGTAGCTATTATCATAATTTCCACCGGCAGAATTACAATTACCAGTACCACCTCTATATAGATAAAACAGGATCCACCATTCACAATAGGTAATATCACAGCTTATCTTCTCCCTCCTGACCTTTGCACAGGTCACAGAGTGTGCCTAGAAAACTCTACCATCGAAGTTTAATTGAGTTACCTCCAGTTCATTGTGTCTATGACCCATGTAGCTGCTCTCCGGGCACAGGAAGTCTTAACATATTTTAGGCCTAGTGGCCAGTGTGAAAACTGCAGGAGTTATGTTTTTGTAAAGGATGATGACAAAGAAAATTGAAATAAAAATCTCCAAAATTCTTACAAAATGTGTTTAACATAAAAAAAATCCTATAGCAATTAATGGAGAAAGCTAGGCATGCGTGCCTTGCTCTCCATTCATGTTGGGGCACTGTTCTTATAACATGAGTGGGCCCCAGAGGTGAGAATGTCAATTTGGGGATACCCCTTAAATATATGAGTGGAATCCTCTTTGCAAGTGTTTGGTTCCTCTACAGCGCCACTAGAGGTAGAATGAATCATTACACCCATTTCCCAATAAAATTAATGGGCTGTCTGTGCAGTCTGTGAATTGGGTCCTCCAAAGCAAAAGCCACTTTTTGTTGCTGATTACCACTTTGACCACTAGATGAGAGTCATGCTTCTAGATTGTGAAGGGAATGTCTAGTCATAGAGTACTAACCTAATATGATAATGATTTTATAACAGAACCAGACATGAATGATGTTGTTCTTTTGAGTAGAATTGCAAATAAAGCATTGGCTGTGTAGACAAACTTCCTGACTGTAGAAGGAAGCGTTGGTATATATATATATATATATATATATATATATATATATATATATATATATATTATATATATACAGTGCCTTGCAAAAGTATTCGGCCCCCTGGAACTTTTCAACCTTTTGCCACATTTCAGGCTTCAAACAAAAAGATATAACATTTTAAATTTTTGATGAAGAATCAACAACAAGTGGGTCACAATTGTGAAGTGGAACAAAATTTATTGGATCATTTAAACTTTTTTTGTAATAATAAAACTGAAAAGTTGGGCGTGCAAAATTATTTGGCCCACTTACTTTCAGTTCAGAAAACTCACTCCAGAAGTTGATTGAGGATCTCTGAATGATCCAATGTTGTCCTAAATGACTGATGAAGATAAATAGAATCCACCTGTGTGTAATCAAGTCTCCATATAAATGCACCTGCTCTGTGATAGTTTCAGGGTTCTGCATCATGAAGACCAAGGAACACACCAGGCAGGTCCGTGATACTGTTGTGGAGAAGTTTAAAGCTGGATTTGGATACCGAAAGATTTTCCAAGCTTTAAACATCCCAAGGAGCAATGTGCAAGCGATCATATTGAAATGGAAGGAATATCAGACCACTGGAAATCTGCCAAGACCCGGCCGTCCCTCTAAACTTTCATCTCGAAACAAGGAGAAGACTGATCAGAGATGCAGCCAAGAGGCCCATGATCACTCTGATCACTCTGGATGAACTGGAATACTGTGTTCAATTATGGAGACCTCACCTGCAAAAGGATATTGCTAAAATAGAACGGGTCCAAAGAAGAGCTACAAAAATGGTGGAAGGTCTAAAGCATAGAACTTATCAAGAAAGACTCCGAGTTCTTAATATGTACAGTCTGGAGGAAAGAAGAGAAAGGGGGGACATGATTGAAACCTTTAAATATGTTAAAGGACTGAATAAAGTTCAGGAGGGAAGGGTTATTAATAAGAAACTGAACACAAGAACAAGGGGGCACAATCTGAAGTTTGTTGGGGGAAAAATCAAGAACAACATTAGAAAATATTACTTCACTGAAAGAGTAGTAGAAGCTTGGAACAAACTTCCAGCAGAGGTGGTTGATAAATCCACAGTAACTGAATTTAAACATGCCTGGGATAAACATGTATCTATCCTAAGATAACAATAAAAGGATAATAAAAGGGCAGACTAGATGGACCAGGTGGTCTTTTTCTGCCGTCAATCTTCTATGTTTCTATGTTTCTAACTGCAGAGATCTACAGCTGAGGTGGGAGAGTCTGTCCATAGGACAACAATCAGTCCAACACTTCACAAATCTGGCCTTTATGGAAGAGTGGCAAGAAGAAAGCCATTTCTCAAAGATATCCATAAAAAGTCTCATTTACAGTTTGCCACAAGCCACCTGGGAGACACCAAACATGTGGAAGAAGGTGCTCTGGTCAGATGAAACCAAAATCAAACTTTTTGGAAATGATGCAAAACGATATGTTTGGTGTAAAAGCAACACAGCTCATCCCCCTGAACACACCATCCCCACTGTCAGACATGGTGGTGGCAGCATCATGGTTTGGGCCTGCTTTTCATCAGCAGGGACAGGGAAGATGGTTAAAATTGATGGGAAGATGGATGGAGCCAAATACAGGACCATACTGGATGAAAACCTGTTGGAGTCTGCAAAAGACCTGAGACTTGGACGGAGATTTATCTTCCAACAAGACAACGATCCCAAACATAAAGCAAAATCTACAATGGAATGGTTCAAAAATAAAGGTATCCAGGTCTTAGAATGGCCAAGTCAAAGTCCAGACCTGAATCCAATTGAGAATATGTGGAAAGAGCTGAAAACTGCTGTTCACAAACGCTCTCCATCCAACCTCAAAGAGCTCCAGCTGTTTTGCAAGGAAGAATGGGCAAGAATTTCAGTCTCTAGATGTGCAAACCTGATAGAGACATACCCTAAGCGACTTGCAGCTGTAATCGCAGCAAAAGGTGGCGCAAAAAAATATTAATGCAAGGGGGCCAAATAATTTTGCACGCCCCACTTTTCAGTTTTATTATTACAAAAAAAAGTTTAAATGATCCATCAAATTTTGTTCCACTTCAGAATTGTGACCTACTTGTTGTTGATTCTTCACCAAAAATTTAAAATGTTATTTCTTTTTGTTTGAAGCCTGAAATGTGGCAAAAGGTTGAAAAGTTCCAGGGGGCCGAATATGCATGCATGGTTATATATATGTAGGGCCCCTTAAATACATACCCCCGGTTCATGTATGCCCTAGTATATATGTATATATGCCCCCATTCATGTATATATATGCCCCAGTAATATATATACTATTTATGCCCCCAGTATATGTATTCATATATATTGTGGCCCGTAGAAATTTGCCCATTCATGATATATTGTCCCCCAGTTGCCCAGTTGCTCCTAATATACTGCATATAGATATATGTATATATGCCCCAGAATTATATACATGTATCTATATATACAGACAATGACCCCAATGACCGGTTGCCCCCCCCCTTGTATCCCCCTACAGGCGCCCTGATGACTGGACAGTAATGTCCAGTCTCGGGCACATCATAGGACAGAGGATCGATAAGATCCTCTGCCCTTTGTTAAACATCTCCGGCAGCTCCAGAGATGTTTAACATAACAGGGACAGGGAAACAAGGTTTCTCTGCCCTTGTGTACCGCGCCACTAATTACAGCGCTGGAGATGCATGGGCAATTCACAGGCGGAGGATCAAAGAGATCCTCTGCCTGGGAGTGCCAGTGTGCGTGGGCAGGTGCGGTAATGTCATATAGTCCGGCAGCACTATGCTCATCGGATTGAGCCGAGTAGCCCCTCCATGGGAGCGAGAACCATCCCCTGAAAAACGACCAGCCAAGTGAGAGTCATCCTCAGGACGAGGAGCAGATCCCTGGAGACGAGCATTGGAATTGGCTAAGTAGCCCCTGAACCACCAATGATTTACCCCTGATTATTCATCAATATTAACCCTTCATTGCCTCAATATCATATTACCCCTGCATTTAACCCCATAAACCACTATACCACCAACGAATATTAACCCTTCAGTACCCCTGCCATAAACTACTATACTACCAATGCATCCCCCTTCCATATCTCAATATATTAACCCTTTCCCTGATCCCCTACCATATATTATCCCCTGCCATTTACCCTTTCCAGTATTTTGTATCTAACCCTTGCCTGTAGGGACAGTTTATATTTAGGCTCGGGAGGGGACTGTAATTATGTGTATTTTTGTGTGAGTGTATGTGTAGCTAGATTGTGGGTGGAATTTGTAAGTGGGACTGTGTAGTGTAGCTATGATTTATAATGTAGGGCAGTAGTTTATTACTGTAGTGTGTGCGAATATATATATATATATATATATATATATATTTTATATAACATTGATATAGATATATATAGATATAGTCAGAAATAAGTAGACTGTAGACGTGTATTATTGTAATAAATCTTTTATTATTCAAGTACAGTATACAGTGTCTTTGTAGTCGCCGCCATAATACACATAGTGCAGGGAATAGGTAGAAATAAGCGGAACTAACAATAGTCGGTTTACGCCTATTTATGAATCTTAATCATTGATATCACCAGGGGCGTTGCTAGGGTCCCAAAAGATCCGGGGCCCAAGCCCCAATGAATATGGCGCAATTCTCTATGTCGACCCTCATCCCAACAGCAGCACATAACTCTCACATCCTGTGCCTCCCAAGTGACATCTCCTCTGATGTAGATCTTCTCTGTCATCATCTTCTCCATTCGGCCCTGACAACTTCTCTCAGCCGCCTCGTCTCTGCAGAATGTGACACACAGACATCTTAGCTTCCTCACATTTCTATCATCATCCCCCAACCTGGAGTCCCCACAGTGTTATCCTGCTGCTCGCTGTGCCCCCCAAAACCTCCAAATACTATCCTGGAAAAATAATAGTGACCCCCATAGTAATAGTGCTACCAGTAGTAATTCCCCATTAGTCCCCATTAGTCCCCAGTAGTAATTCCCCGATAGTCCCCATTAGTAGAAGAGTCCTTCAGTATTAATAATGCCCTCACACAGCCCCCAGTAGTAATAAAGCCCCCCTATTGTTCCCCCATGTTCCCCCAGTGGTAATAAAGCTCTGTACAGACCCCTCAGTAGTAATAAGGCCCCCCATAGTGCTCTTAGTAGAAATAAGGCAGATCTATAAGTCTCTCCTATAGAGCCTCTAGTAGTAATAAGAACGCCTAATGTCCCCTGGATTTATAATACCCCTACAGTGCCCCCAGTATTTATATCTCTCCCCCTACTGTTATAATGCTCGCCCTGAAGTGCCCGCTGTAGTTATATTCTTCCCTTTAGAGTCCTCAGAAATTATAATTTCTCAGCCCCTCCACCATACAGCCCCATGTAAATAAAGCTATTTCCCTCCTGTGTAAATAACATCACACCATCTCTCCAGCCCCCTCCAATATACAGTCCCATGTAAATAACATCCCTCTCTATCTACAGCCCCCTCCAAATACAGTCCCATGTAAATAACATCATTCTCATAGCTGTCATCAACATACAGTCCTATGTAAATATCACTCCCTCCAACAGCCGCCTTCAACAGACAGTCCTGTGTAAATAACATCACTCCATGCCACAGTCCAATGTAAATAAGGCTACTTTCACACTAGCGTTTTTGCTGGATCCGTCATGGATCAGCAAAAACGCTTCCATCATGATGATACAACCGTCTGCATCTGTTCTGAATGGATCCGGCTGTATTATCTTTTAAATAGCCAGTTTGGATCAGTTTCATCATGCAGACACCAAAACGCAGCAAGCGGCATTTTAGTGTCCGCCTCCAAAACGGAATGCTGACTGAACTGAAGCAAAACTGATGCGTTCTGAACGGATCCTTTTCCATTCAGAATGCATTAGGACAAAACTGATCAGCTTTGGACCGTTTATGAGAGCCTTTGACGGATCTCACAAACGGATCCTTACAACGCAAGTGTGAAAGTAGCCTAAGGCTAGTTTCACACCTGCAGAAGGGGACTCCGGCAGGCGGTTCCGGTGGGTGAACAGCCCGCCGGATCCATGCTGCAGCAGGTGCACATGTGGTGCTGAACTGCGCTCTGGCCCCATTCACTGTAATGGGGGCGGGCCACAGATCCCGCCGCAGCATGGCAAACCCTGCCGAGAGGCGGCCGGAATAAAAGTTCAACATGCTGTACTTTTGCTCCGGCCGCCTCTCGGCAGGGTTGGCCGTGCTGCAGCCGGATCCGTGGCCTGCCCCCATTACAGTGAATGGGGCCGGAGCATAGTTCTGGCCCCACACGTGCACCTGTGGCAGCAAGGATCCTAACAGCCTGTCGGAGTCCCATGCCGCAGGTGTGAAAGTACCCCAATAGAACCCTGCCCAAGTCACCTCCAACACACAGTCCCATGATAACATCCCTCCCTTCTGCCCTAACATACAGTCCCAGTTAAATAACCACAACTCCCAGCATCCCTCTGCTTCTCCCTTCACTTACCTCTTCTGATGTAGCAGAGCTCACTGCACCTTCTTCCCCACAATTCTCCTCGTCAGTTTAGAAAATAGGGGTTGAAAATGACCTGCGATGATGTCACAGTCATATGACCAGTGCAGGATTGGATGGCACTGATCACATGACCTGTGATGTCATCACATGTCCTACATATCTTGCAGTCTGTTAGATTCAATTGTACTGCCGTCTTGAGGACGGCAATACAATTGTATTTGTCTAAGGAACATTCGGGGCCTGGGAGAAAACATCAGGGGCCTAGGCCCCGAATGTTTTAGCCTAGCAACGCCCCTGGATATCACCCAAAATATCAATAATTAATATATCCTTTAACAGTGTTGTCCAAAGTTGTGTCGTCCATAAATGATAGTCTCCATCAAATCCATCTCTAAAGAGATGATTAATACCGAACACCAAAGTGAGTGATCTTCAAGCTGTTGTTCTCCCGCTGTTGGAGCTGAAGTTGGAGACCACTGACATTAATATAGCCAAATGGGTATCGCTTGCACTGAGTTAATTTGTGGTATATCTAGGGATGGGTTTCACCTTGATCCACCCATGAAATCCAATTTCGAGAAGACTCTACTGACCACTAACCTATGATATTTTTCATCCATTAGTTGTAGTCTCTTCTTCACGTTGCTACAAAACATCATGGACTCTTCCAGACATCACAGCTCATGACTTTCAAATTGTAGAACAAACTTTTCACATTAACACAACTCATGTTTTTTTATGACTCCTTTATTGAATGCTCTATATTTAATTCTCCAGAGTGTTATTAAATGCTTTGTAGGTTCTTGATGCAGATGTAACTTTATAGACAGGACTTGACAATTCTATTCTTTCCTTCCTAAACAATCAGTAATTACTAGAGATGAGCGAGTAGTGAAATATTCGAAAGTTCGAAATTCGATTCGAATAGACTGCGAAATTCGACTATTCGACCGGATATCGAATCCCATTAAAGTCTATGGGAAAAAAATGCTCGCCACTTGGAAATCTCAATTCGACCACTTGGAGGTCACCAAGTCCACCCTGGAACCTCAGAAAAGGATGCCAACACTGCTGGAATGCAACTGGGACAGCAGGGGAAGCATGTCTGGGTGCATATAACGCGCCCAAGTCGCACTATTACGCCACTATCACAGCCTCTCAACAATACACTCCAAACACAATCTAACCTCTCTGTAAAGTGAGACCATACAAGGAAACCTTCTTTCCTCAACATTGCCATGGACCCCAAGCCAAACTAGACAAAAAGAAGATAAAATTCTGCACCCCTTAAAATCACGTTGCCTATGACAACCACAGATGGCATAGGCAAGGGGGAAAGCAAATAGACCCCACCCCTAATTGTCATTGTGTGTGTGTGTGAGATGTGGTCAGACATGTCTTCTTTAAAATGTAAAAACAACTCAAAAACACATGCAGAAGCCTTAAAATGCCCAAATTGTTGGCGCTTGAGATGTCAGTGACCCGACCTGGCCCAGTGTCATGTCTAGCAGGTAAAAGCAGTGGGGATGTTGAGGGATGCGTAGGACCGCAAAAGCAGGAAGAGGCCGTGGGCTGGTCATAGGCTCATGGAAATTTTGTGGCGGCCCAAGAGGTGACACCTCTTAAAAATTATGTGGAGGCCCAAGAGGTGAGACCTCTTAAAATTATGTGGAGGCCCAAGAGGTGAGACCTGTTAAACATTTTGTGGAGGCCCAAGAGGTGAGACGTATTAAAAATTATGTGGAGGCCCAAGAGGGAGACCCATTAAAAATTATGTGGAGGCCCCAAGAGGGAGAGACCTGTTAAAGATTTGTGTGGAGGCCCAAGAGGTGAGACGTATTAAAAATTATGTGGAGGCCCAAGAGGGGAGACCTGTTAAAGATTTTG
>ONZH01011409.1:0-20279 GCA_900303285.1 Rhinella marina | reverse complement strand
CAACTACCTCACCCCCGACACCTGTGTCTCGCCATTGTCCACCACCTCTTCAGACAACACTGGTAAATCCCCACTGTCAGCACACTGAGACTGCAAAAGGTCTTGCGAATTGGGGCAGAGAATGTTCTGGGTAGCACATCAGAGAAGGGGTGACTATGGGGTTCCAGGGAGTACGTGACCACATGCAATCTCCATCATAAAAGTCATACTGAGGCTCACCACCATGCTTTACACTGCAATCTTATTACTGAGGCTCACCACCATGCTTTACACTGCAATCTTATTGAAAGACAGACAATCAGGGGTTCACCGCCAGGTTGTCAGGCAGCATTTTTAAGTGGGTCACCATTACCGTGCCCCTGAAAATTTCCTTGGGGTCATCACCAGACTATTGGCCAGATTTAGAAAAAATGGTGCAATTAGGGAGCCTCAGAGGCATCCCTACATGCTGCCCCTGGTGTTTCCTATGCATTTCCAAGGTGTTTCCATCATTTTCTGAGGTTTTCAGATGTTGGGGCAAACTTGACTGTGCAGAACCTTTGGCCCCTGCAAAAATATTCGGGTCTCCCATAGACTTTAATGGGATTCGTGATTCGGCCCGAACCCACGAATCCCGCGAAAAATTCGTGCCGAATTCCGAATCCCCGAATCTTTTAGGATTCGCTCAACTCTACTATCTATCTATCTAAATGCTGTGTGTTAAATTATTATTATTATTATTATTATTATTATTATTATTCATTAGCTTAACGACAGTTTAGATTTTATTGATGTCATACATATTTGTTGATGCCGCATGGTGACCTACACGCTAGCTAATTTGTCTGTTATTTGAAATACAGGTAGTGCAACACAAACCCCCCATGTTCATCTTCCCCTGTAGAATCGCAGCATGCAGCTTTTATTGACAACTTCCTTGTGAGGCATTCAGTGAGAATTATAGGAAAATCACATATCATTATATGCATGGATCAGACTGTGTAATACATGGGTTGACTTACAGCTCAAAGGAAGTTTCTTATAACAAATACATATTTATAAAGAAATCACCACTAAAACATGCCATCAAATACAAGTGAAAAGAACAGCAAAATTGCTTTGTATTGTATTCCTGTAGTTTGGTGCTTATGCATATCTTACTGTATAAGCAACCTATATAGAATATGAAAAGGGCACGGTAGATTTATGTATTAAAATTACATTGTAAATTCATTGGTAAACCCTTCCTTGGGAGAATCTAAATGTGCAGAACTTTATAAGACTTTATTCTGTGTATCAGAAGGATTAAACCAGTAGGAAATTTATATATTTTTAAAAAATTTTTTCTACTTTTGCAAACTCTGTTTAAAAAAAATACTTATTTTGACTTCCGGTTCCGGCGCTGCCATGTGAAGTCGCAGTGCAAGGAGCTCCCTGCTATACTGTCTCCATAAGCACCATTTCGTAGCGTCGGTACACCACCCCTCCAGAAAAGAGTCTGGATTACCAGCCCACCGGACTGGGAGCCTCAAACGGATCGGTACTTGCTGCGGAGTGGACAAAAATCCACTGGGTCCCAGCGCTCAGAATCTCCTCCCGCCACCCAGGATTCCAAGATGGCGACGTGCCAGCCGCTGGCGCGTCAAGACATCTGCTCTCAGGAGCTCTTACCTGAAGAAGTGGAGTCGGACCCTATTGACTACAGGAGGTTAGCTATAGAAGTCGCACTCTGCATTACTCCCGATATCCAGAAGACGCTTGAGACCACCATACAGTCCTCCCTAAATGCGCTCCAAGCGGACGTGGGGCATACTAGCTGTAAAGTGGAGGCCTTGGAACAGGAGGTGCACTCTCTTCATTCCACTTCAACAGAGATGGAAGCTACTATTCAGACGGGCCTTGGACCAACTACGAAACAAGGTGGAGGATTTGGAAAATAGGTCCCGACGCAACAACCTAAGGTTGGTGAGATTACCTGAGTCCATTAGACCCTCAGAGCTGCTGGACTTGTGTGAAGCGGGAGTTACCCGAAGCCTTAGGCCTGAATTTCTACTGCCGTGTAGAATGAGCCCACAGGGTAGGCCCTGATCTTTCCCAACAGCGCAGAAGGAACACCGTCTCCTCTCCCCCTCTACAATGAGTAATTTTGCGCCTATTGGATTTTAATGACAAAGTGGCCATATTGCGCAACTTCAGACGACGCCAGCGCCCTATCTCCATCAGGGGCCATAATATCATGCTATATGACGACTACTCCGCAGATGTAGCAAGCAGACGCAAGGTCTTTAGTCCTTTATGTACCCAGCTGTTTCACAGAAACATTCACTTTCAACTCATGTACCCAGCTTTACTGAAGGTATATTCGCCTCATGGTGGCATCGCTAACTTTGAATCTCACGCGGCTGCGGAGGAAGCTTTGGCCACCATGTTGTCTCCTGCCTCACCACAGGACATGTCCTCACTGAGAAGGTCCCCATCACATCCCAGGAGGAAAGTGACAGGTCGCCAAAGACAGGGACGCACAACAAGAAGATTGATGGGCCGGTCCAGGAGCACCAGACGCTGGTCCTCTGAGTCATCGGACAGGTTTTCCAGATGCTGAATCTTTTGTTTATGAACATTTATTAAACCAGGCCTTAGACACCTGGCAGATCTAGCCTCTTAGTTTCCCTAAACATGTTGTTTAGTCTTTAAGGCTGTTTAGTTGCTTTTTGAATATGTTTTAAACTGTTGTTGTCAGATATATTTGGTTTGCGGGGTAGTAATGATAGATAATGTGAGTAGGTGCAGGGGGCACCCCATGGCAGAAAAAAGAGAGGTCTATAGCTTAATAGGAAGTGCTATAAACATCTAGGCTTCCAAGCTAGTTTGTTTGTTTCTTGCTGTTCCCTACTTGATCCCATGTAACTACAGTCACCTTTTTCCTTAAACTCTCTCCCCCCCCCCTTTTTTTTTCCTTCTCTCTCTCCTCCACTCCCTTCATCACCCCGGCTTGCTTTTCTATCCTGGGACGCCACGGCCAACCCAGACATACAATGCGCATAATGTCTTGGAATGTTAAGGGGTTACGATCCCCTCACAAGCATTCCAAATTGACACTTGAAACGGTTGAGACCTGACATAGTCCTCCTGCAAGAAACCCATCTGACGGATGCAGATTTTTTTAGGCTACGCAAATTTTGGGTTGGACAAGTTTTTGGCTCCCCGGCTCAGGATCGCAAAGTTGGAGTGATTACTTTGCTACACAGGAACTTTCCAGGGAAGGTTTTGTCCGAAGAAAGGGATGATGAAGGCAGATGGCTTCAGTTATTGCTTGAAGTCGAGGAAGTTAAATACAGCATATATAATGTTTATGCACCGAATGGGGAGAATAAGAGTTTTTTTGCTAAGAGTGCTGAGTGATGCGATTCCTAACAAAGTAATAGGAGGGGACTTCAACACAGTGGTGTCAGTATTAGAAGATCGACAGAGATACAATGGGATTGCAAGTCTACCACGCTATAGAGACGTGGTTGTCTCCTTTTCTCTCATCTACACATTTACAGGATATATGGCGCATGCTCCATCCTGATAATCGAGAATATACATATTTCTCCAATGTTCATCCGTCATGGTCCCGCATTGACTATCTATTCACTAGTGCATCCTTGGGTGAAAGGGTCTCTGGGGTGGATATCCATGATTTGGTAATTTCTGATCACTCACCTGTATCTGTTTGCCTGCAGAATGCACATCCCAGAGGAACAGACTTCCTATGGCGTTTCCCCTCCTTCCTAGCGAAGGATGACAACTTCACTGACATCCTGCGGGGTTGGTGGCCGGAATTCCAGGATGACAATCCCCCCCATGCATCAGATGTTTCAACTCATTGGGAGGCAGTGAAAGCAGTCCTTAGAGGTAGAATTATTGGCTATACTTGCAACTTGCATAAGAAGATCTCTCAACAATATTCTTCAGTTAGCACAACACTTAGGGAAGCTTACACTGCATTCCTGCAGTCACCATCTACTACCGCCAAGGAGAATTGGCTCAAGGCCAAGAGTGATTACGATTTCTGGCTAGACAGGAGGGAGGCGTTGCATAGATCCACTTTTCAGACGGACCTTTTCCGCTATGGGAATAAATCGGGACGCATGCTAGCCAATTTCGCCAGAGGCAGATGTAACCCCACGGTTATCGCTTCTTTGAAAGATAGCCAGGGAGCCTCACAAACAAATCCCAAAACCATCAATAGAATGTTGGGAGATTATTATGCCCAATTGTACAGAGAACCTGCAGGTGCCCGACGAGTTGACCCAGAGTTTTTAGCACCTGTTAAGATACCGTGCCTGACAACAGATCAACTGAGTAGTCTGAATGCTGACATCACAGAAGGGGAAATCATACACACCATAAAGTCCCTACATAATGGCAAGGCGCCATGCCCCGATGGGTTCACAGGTGAATTTTATAAGATTCTACAAATGCAGATCTCTCCCACTTTAGTTACTTACTTCAATCACCTACTGCAGACGGGTCTCTTCCCTAATCACACTAACGTAGCATACATAAAACTAATACTGAAACCTGACAAGGATCCATATGTCTCGAGCTCGTATCGTCCCATATCATTAATCAACCAATCTGAAGATCCTAACTAAAATTTTGGCAGACAGGCTTGGAACCTTGATGCCTTCCCTAGTGGGTCCTTCGCAAGTGGGCTTTATTAAGGGCAGATCAGCTGTAGCTAATATCTGAAAAGTGTTAGCCACTTTGGATTGGGTAAGACAACGATCTCAGCCGGGAGACACTCCCATTCTGATGGCCTTAGACGCCGAAAAGGCCTTTGACATAGTCCGTTGAACTTGGTTAGAGGCAGTCCTAGATAAATATTATATCTCTGGCCAATTTCGCACTTTTCTACAGGGTCTCTACTCCAGCCCACAGGCGAGGGTACATACTGGAGGCTTTTTATCTCCCACTTTTCCTCTTTACAGGGGAACGCGTCAAGGGAGCCCCCTTGTCCCCTTGGCTTTAGAGCCTTTGGCCTGCATGTTGGAGGATTCTGATTTATATTCAGGCATTTTAGTGGGCAATGAAGAGGTCAAAGTCGCCTTATACGCTGACGACCTACTGATTTTTCTGTCTAACCCTCAACTACATCTAGCTCCACTGATGAACCTGTTGCAACAATTTGGTTCGTTCTCGGGATATACCATCAACTCAACCAAAAGTGAAATATTGGAATTACAATAAAAAAATCATCCCCGGCTATGGCTAGACACATTTCGACTTCGGTTAAGCAATATATCACCTATTTAGGCTTAAAAATAGGCAAACTCCCTAGCTCTCTCTACACATTGAATTATCCACCTCTTATAGGGAAGATAACAGCGGAACTTCAAAGATGGCACTCACTCCCCTTAACATTCCTAGGACGGTGTCATTTGATCAAGATAATGAGGTTTTCGAAATTACTTTACCCTCTCCAAACTCTCCCTCTCCTATTGAAGCATACTGATGTAAACACTCTCAATAGGGCCTTCACCAGATTTTTGTGGTCAGGTAGACGTCCCCGGATCTCTCTACAGAAACTGATGATGTGGAAGCCCGAAGGGGGTTTGAAGTTCCCAAATTTAAGGGGTTACAACCTGACTTGTCTGATGAGACATATAGTTGACTGGATACATGGTACTGAACATTTTTCTAACACTGCCCTAGAACAAAATTTGGTAGCCCCTTGTGGTCTGGTGTCTTGCGTACATTCCAAATTGACCACTCTCCCCTCTGAGGTTAAAAGCTCAATTGTGATAAGGGACACAGTAGTTGCCTGGAAGGAGATTCGAAAGGCCTTTGGCCTTCCTCACTCGGTATCTAAAAGAATGCCACTCTGGAATCACCCGGAGTTCCCTCAGGGCAACCACACTCCGATGGCTGAAGCTTGGAAATCGAAAGGTATAGAGAGGGCAGAACATCTGATGCATGTGGGGGAGTAGAGATGGCTAACATCTAGTGAGCTAAAAGAGCGTTTTCAACTACCGGACTCACATTTTCTATATATTCTTCAGGGGTTGACATTTTGCAGGCATAGAGTCCGGGATCTCTCTAAGGAGGCACTCACGAACTCCTTTGATGACATAGTGGGTAATGTTCCACGACTGGTCTTCCTCTCGGGACTCTATAGAGCGATGTCTGGCAACTTTACGAAGGTGGCTCCATCCTCACTATTCCGTAAGTGGGAAGACATCATACTAGATGCTGAAATTAGGGAAAAGATTCTGGAAGGGTGGGGGAAAATCTGCTCCTGCGTGATAAATGAGAGATGGCGAGAGTCCTATTTCAAGATGATGCATAACGCAATATATGGTTTCAATTTCCCAGCCTCTCCTGCTTTCCCAGATCGCATCACTCATTGTCCAAAGTGTAAGGAATCAGCCACAGATTTCTGGCATGGCATGTGGACCTGCCCGGCTGTAATACAGTTTTGGTCTGATTTGGTTTCATATATAAAAACACATTGGTCTGTTCATCTTCCATTTGAACCTCAGCCATTGGTGTTTCATTATATTCGCCTGTCAACCTCTCAATCAAACCGATCTCAGAATGTCCCTCTCTTCCTCCACTCGATCTTGCTGGTAGCCAAGAGGGTCCTATTGCATCATTGGTTGTCAGACTCTATGCCAACAATACCTGCAGTGATTTCCCAATTAAAGATACTGCTGAGGTATGATCGAATTAAGGCGGAGAGACACAAGGATTGTTCGGCTGCTAAGTTTTTTCGGAAGTGGAAAACCTTTCTTCTCTCCAATTTCAGCCCATCTGAGGTTTCAGAAGTAGTTCAACCATTTCAGTACACCTCCTGGTACCTCACCGCCTCTTTGAAGGGCACTCTAGGTGCTCTTTGAGTATAACCTCCCTACACTCCATTCAGCTCTTCCCAATTCACCCTTTATCTCTTCACCACCCTTTTTATAGCACCCGGTGACATGTGACCCGGCTTAAACCGAGTCAGGGAGAGCTGCTGCAAGGAGGGACAGATAGTGTAGGGATAGAAATTGGCTAGGCAGGGCTAGTTTTTTTATTGAAAAGACCCAAAAGCCCTTTTAAGGGCTATTATATCTGGCTGCAATATATTATTTTTTGGGGTGGTCAAAAATTGCGCAAGGTTGCCTGACCTAAACACCACCTGCGCAGCGTGTGCATTATAACATTTCTGTATCCTATATACCTGACATCCGTTGCTATTTTTTCTGCCGCTAATGAAGTCGACATTACCTGCGCTGCGTCTGCTGTATAACACTTGCGCAAGGAGGGACAGATAGTGTAGGGATAGGAATAGGCTAGGCAGGGCTAGTTGTTCTGTTTAAAAGACCCAAAAGTCCTTTTAAGGACTGTTGTTATATCTGGCTGCAATATTTTTTTTTCTTTTGGGGCAAAAATAACGCAAGTTTGCCTGACCTTAACACCACCTGCACAGCGTGTGCATTATAACGTTTCTGTATCCTATATACCTGACATCTGGTGTTATTTTTACTGCCGCTAATCAAGGCGACATTGCTAGTGTTGATTGAGCACCAAAGTGCTCTGGTGCTCTGGTAGAACACTTGGTGATGCTCGAGTGCTCTACAGAGCGCCCGAGCACAATGTAAGTCAATGGGAGAACCCGAGCACTTAACCAGGCACCCCCTGCTCGGAAGAGGGGTGGAAAAGGTCAGAATCGCGATTTCTCCTCTTTTACTCCTTTCACTCGTAAAAGTACGCTAATTAACTGAATTTGTATACATTAGCGCACAAAGCGTAGCATTAGCATACAAATTCGTATGCATTAGCGTACAATGCGTAGCATTAGCATACAAATTCGTACGCATTAGCATACAATGCATAGTATTAGCGTACAAATCAACATTACAGTGAATGCCAGTACTCTCCCGCACGTTTATTCGCTGCATAGCAGCGAACAAACGTGCGGGGAGGAGACTCGAGCATTGCACTTGAGCACACAAGATGTTCGGCCGAACACCGCGATGTGCCGAGCATACCGATGATCGAGCAAATATAGTGCTCGGGCGAGCATGCTCGCTCAACACTAGACATTACCTGTGTTGCGTGTGCATTATAACGTTTCTGTATACTATATACCTGACATCAGGTGTCATTTTTTCTGCCGCTAATCAAGGCGACATTATCTGTGTTGCATGTGCATTATAACGTTTCTGTGTCCTATATACCTGACATTCGGTGTCATTTTTCCTGCAGCTAATCAAAGTGACATTACCTGCGCTGTGTCTGCTGTATAACGTTTGCGCAAGGAGGGACAGATAGTGTAGGGATAGGATTTGGCTAGGTAGGGCTAGTTTTTCTGTTGTAAAGACCCAAAAGCCCTTTTAAGGGCTATTGTTATTCTGGCTGCAATATATATATTTTTTTTTTGGGGGGGGGCAAATATTGCGCAAGGTTGCCTGACCTAAACACCACCTAAAATGCAATGGATGTCAGGTATTTAGGATAAACAAACATTGTACTGCACATGCAGCACATGTAATGTCGCCTTGATTAGCGAAAGAAAAAAATGCAATGGATTTCAGGTATTTAGGATAAACAAACATTGTACTGCACACGCTGCGCAGCTGGTGTTAAGATTAGGCAAACTTGCGCTAATTTTACACCCCCAAGAATAAAAATATTGCAGCCAGATATAACAATAGTCCTTAAAAGGACTTTTGGGTCTTTTAAACAAAACAACTAGCCCTGCCTCCCCAATTTATAGCCCTACACTATCTGTGCCTCCTTGCGCAAATGTTATACTGCATTATTCTGCTGCATAACGTTTGTGCATTCTAAATATTTCTGCCATTCGGTGAAATTTTTCTGCTCATACATTTTTAAAAAATCTGCGCAACAGTACATTTGACAAACTTGCATACATACTGTACCATGTACTATGTGCAAGGCGAGCAGTAAGGGACAGGGAAGTGGGCGTACTGCTGATGGTGCATGCAGAGGCCATGGCTCTGGCTGCGGTGAAACTGTATATGCTGGCAGAGCACAAGAAACAACTCCTAGCTTCATGTCTCAGTTTGGAGGATGGTGCAATACAGGTTCTTGGTAGGTCAACATGTCAGGAGGAGGACCAGAGTGAGGTTAATTTTTTTAGGTTAAAAAATTAGGGGTGAGGGCCTACTGGTGAACCTCTTAAATATTTAAAGGCGAGGGCAGCCTAATAAGCAGTTTGATATGATGGAGGAAGAGGACGAGAAGAGGAAGGGGTGCATGGAAATACAGTGTATTCAATACACCCTAAAAGCCACATTTAAAGTTCCTTTATGTTCAGCCACTTTCTTCTGGTGGGGTAGCGAAGTCAGGGGCAATCCAGGCCTTGTTCATTTTGATTAGCGTCAACCTGTCAGCATTTTCAGTTGGAGCAATTTTTCTACAAGGGTCTTCTGGTATTGCACCATTTTGCTAGTCCTCTCCACCAGAGGAATAAGAGATGAGAAGTTCTCTTTGTAGCGAGGGTCGAGAAGGGTGAACAACCAGTAATTGGTGTTGGCTAAAATTTGTATAACGCGAGGGGCACGGGGAAAGGCAGCATAGCATGAAGTCAGCCATGTGTGCCAGAGTCCCAACAGACAAGGCTTCGCTCACCAGGAGGATGACTCTCAATCTCCTCGTCCTCTTTCTCCTCTTCGGCCCATCCACGCCGAAGAGATGGAGTAAACCTTCTATAGGGGGAAACCGTCTCCTGCTGCTCCTCCTCCTCCTCCAATTCGCGCTGATAAGATGAACCGAGGGTGGTCTGGCTATCACCCTGTGTAGTGTCTTCCCCCATTTCCACTTCTTCCACATGCAAAGCGTCCACCTTTATTGTGAGCAGTGAGCATTTTAGTAGACACAGAAGTGGGATGGTTACGCTGATAATAGCATTATCGCCCCTCACCATCTGTGTAGATTCATCAAAGTTGCATAAAACCTCACAGAGGTCAGACATCAATGCCCACTTGTCGCTTGTGTAGAGCGTAAGTTGACTGGAAAGGCGCCGACCGTGTTGCAGCTGGTATTCCACTACTGGCCTCTGCTGCTCACAAAGCCTGCCCAACATGTGGAAGGTGGAGTTCCAGCGCGTGCTCAAGTAGCATAGCAGTCAGTGAGCTGGCAAGTGTAAGCGCTGCTGCAGCATTGCCAGACCAGCGGAAGCTGTAGGTGACTTTCGGAAATGGGCACACAGGCGGTGCACCTTTCCCAGCAGCTCAGGCAAATTGTGGTAGGTTTTGAGAAACCACTGAACCACTAAGTTGAGGCAGTTGTTGGCCTGAGGGAGACTCCTGTTCGTCCTTCCTGTTGGAGGAACAGTTACAGTAGACTAATTCCTGTCATTAGTTACAGGGTCCTATAGGGTCAGTTTGGTTTAGGTTCCTGTGTATGAACTCGCCTACATTTGAGGCCTGTTCATACTGGTAGTCAGTCAGGATTACAGTCAGGGTTTTCTTTAGGAGGTGTCCATCTTCCTTCCTTAGTTTCCAGGCCTAATCTCCTTTCCATCCTACGCTCTGTGTGGTTTTCCCCCCACACCTGAGCGTGACAGTACAGTGCCTTGCGAAAGTATTCGGCCCCCTGGAACTTTTCAACCTTTTGCCAGATTTCAGGCTTCAAACAAAAAGATATAACATTTAAAATTTTTGGTGAAGAATCAACAAGTGGGTCACAATTGTGAAGTGGCACGAAATTTATTGGATCATTTAAACTTTTTTGTAATAATAAAACTGAAAAGTGGGGCGTGCAAAATTATTCGGCCCATTTACTTTCAGTTCAGAAAACTCGCAGACCCCCGATTGTGGACCCAGGCGTTTGGCCCACCTATTTGGGTGCTTTGCTGCCATGAGGATCGGGCTGGTGGTGGTCAGGTTGCTAGTTTTCATGCCCTTGCTCATTTTGGTATGGCACAGGTTGCAAATGACAATTCTTTTATCGTCAGCACTTTCCTCAAAAAAGCGCCAGACTGCGGAACACCTAACCCTTGGCAAGGGAGATTGCCACAAGGGGGAGCTCCAGGGAACAGTTGTGGGCCTGTTTGGCGTGGCCTGCCTTCTCCCTTTTGCCACCCCACTGCCTCTTCCAGCCTGTTGCGGTGCTGTGGATCCCTCCCCCTCTGTACTACTGTCCTCGCTCGGCTTGCCACCTTCCCAGGTTGGGCCAATGATTTCATCGTCCACCACCTCCTCTTTCACTTCTTCACTCTGGTCCTCCTCCTGACATGTTGACCTTGAGTGCTGCTGACACTCAAAAACATTATGGGCGAGTGTTTGGTGCTGATTTAACCGTCTAAAACACTATGAGCCAGTGCCTGCTGCTGATCTGACCATCTACAACATTAGGGGCGAGTGCCTGCTGCTGATTTGACCGTCAAAAACATTAGGGATGAGTGCCTGCCTCTGATCTGACCGTGTAAAATATTAGGGGTGAGGGCCTGCTACTACTACTTGCGCTTTATATACAAGTAAATATATGTTTCCTAACAATATTTCCTCTAAAATCGATGTTATATTTGGTTTTGGAGGGTATTCTTGTCATTCCGTAAAAGTGGCGTAATACACGGACAACATCGTTCCCAGCAGCGACCTTGGAGTCCATGATGCATCCAGACATCCTCCCCATACTCTTCCCAAACCCTTTCAGTGGTGTTTCCACCATTTTCTCACCTTTCCCTATGAACCAGACACCCTCCCCTCTTCAAAGCAAGGGTTGCCTGGTTTAGTGCTCGGGTTCTCCCATTGACTTCCATTATGCTCGGGTGCTCGGTCGAACACTCGAGCACCGCCTAGTGTTCGACCGGAGCACCCGAGCACTACGGTGCTCGATCAACACTAATAATGACTCTTTGATCACTTTTTATTATGTTGTTTTGGGAAATGGTCACCATATGAGATAAATAATCAGATCATTTTATTGTACCAGCCATTACCAGAGATACCAATTAAGTATTGTTTTTATTTGTTCCTACATAAATGGTATTTATTTACAGTAAATCTGACATAATGTCTACTATGTCCTGTCAAAGGGCCTCATACACATCTGTACATGTCAAGCCTGTAGGCCTTTGTTAGGTCACAGGTTGCCATGGTAACACATCGGGAACCTGTGATTGCATGAAAAAAGTGGGGAAATGAAAGGAACACCTTTCCCTCTCATTGATTACTTAGGTGCTACATTTTGGATTGTTCCTGACATCTAAGGGGTTAAAAGACCAGGGCTGGAGTTATCTCCAATTAGAGATGAGCGAATCTATTCGTTGATTCGTATCAAATCTTGGAAATTTTTAGCTGCGAAGCGAATCCGAATATTAGATGATTTGCTCCGGCTTTGTGCGCATTCGCTACGTAGTTTGTCCTATAATTATACGCTATTGCTACGTATAAGTTACTGTTGCATACAAATTCAATTCATTAGCAAAATTTTACTTTTAGTTCGTTGAACATGTGCAAAAGCCCGGGAAGAAAGCGGTCACCTGGCCTAGTGGGCAGGGCTTGCTCTGATTGGCTCAGGCTCAGTAAGCCAGTGACGCATCACTTCTGCTGCAACTGCTGAGACGAGCAGAAGCACTGTGTGTGAAGTTCTGAGACTCAGACCTGTTTTGTGAAAATTGGGGTGCAATTGCTCTGGGAATCCATATTACGCATATCAGGGATACTGCAGGGCAAGTGCAGGGCCAATTCAGGGCTAGTAATTAATGAAGCAGGAGGAGAGAGACAGGGAGAGATAGGGAGAGACAGTGAGATAGAGGGACAAAGACCAGCTGCAGGACCACAGAGTGAATTGAAAAATGTCTGGAATGGATAAGCAAAAGGGGTCCAGTTCCAGCCAGACCTTGAGCTCTAAAAAAAAAGGAGAAGGTGGTACAGGGCAGAAGTGCCACAGGACCTGTAGCCGGAGCATCTACTAGTAGTATTCACAATACTTGGCCGTTGTTCCACCAGGCTAGCCCACCAAGGTGCAAAATTGTAGTGGAGGAGAAATGGATGAGGTAGTGGAGTGGATGGCAGTCTCATCTCAGTCTCAGCCGGATGATCTGCTGTCATCTGCTGATACAGTATCCATATGTAGCCAGGGGACAGACTCCGAGCGTTCCTCCTGCTCCACCATTCCTCTCCAGCAAAGCCCGTCATATTCGCACTTTGTAGGCTTTGTGAGGCAGTGACAGGCCTCACGCTTCATAGAGGTCTGGAGGAGATGGATATTCCAGTCCACATCCCTGTTCCACCACAGGTGAGGCCACCTGGGTGTAATTACTGCTGTGATAATCCAGCCCTCAGTGTCAGTCTGGGGAGAGGAGACAGGCTGAGGAGGCCTGAGAGGTTGGAGCCTGCGGAGGCTCTGTGTGTGTGGTCTCAGCCAGGAGGGCTGAGGGGCCACAAGGCTCTGTGTAGCCTGGAAGTTTGGGGGGCCCAGTGACCCTAGGAGAAGAGGGTTACACGGTCACAGTCTGGAGGACTATTGGACCATCTCCCTCCAAAGGTACGGTTGGAGTCACAGCCAGGAGGCTGCTGGACTGAACGTCTGAAGAAGCCGCACTTAAAAGCTGTGTGTGAACAGTGTCTGTATTTAGGTGAGTTAGCTGAACTATCTTTAGTCAGAGCCCAGCCGGGCAGGTGTTGTTTTTATGATTTGTTTTGGTGTGCTGGTGCCAATAAAACTGAGTTGGACCTGAAAATCCCCGTGTTATGAAGATATTGTGTGATGTCGACCCCCCCCCCCCCCCCCCCCCGAGAGGATACGATCCCTTACAGCTTATACGTACGTGTTCAAAGAGGTTGCGTACCTTTTATCTGAACGTTCGTTATTCGTGCGCGAATGTTCGCTAAAAGCTATATAATTACGTATATTGTGTACGCAAATTAAACAAATCTATTAGTCGAATATACGAATCTTAGGAAAAGTTCGGCGAATGTTCGGTGAATAAAATTTTGCATGATTCGCTCATCTCTATCGCCAATGTCACATTTTAGAGCAGGGTGCCAGTTGGCGATTTTGTGGGCACGGCTCCTGAGCTATGCAATCTCAAAGTACGAAAGTGAGGGTTAACTATCTTTTTGTCTTCCCTTTGACTCTTCTATACATGATTAATAGCTTAGAGGATTTCTTAAAATAAAATAAGCGTTTATTCTGAATTCTGATTTCCCACTCTTCATACTCTTCCCTTCAGTTATATCTTTATTGAATTTGATGGATGGATGTCTTTTTTTTATCCATACTTACTATGTAATAAAGTGACATGGTAGGAATGGATATCATTAATGGCAGGTACACATAGACCACAGAATTGCATAGGGCTAGCACATTATAACATATACAAATTCTACTAAATCATAATCATGCATCCTCCATTACTAATGTTACCTGGGATCCATGGACTCTTTTGGATGGGGTGTGAGTCTGTTTTTTCAAAGGAACAGTATGGAGAAGGGATCAAGCAAGCATTAGGTTGTTCCACACTGCTATGGGGCTGATGGAAAAATCTGAGTGAGCGTAGTCTTGTATTGAACTGACGCTCTCTGCATGAATTAATGTTAGGAGCATCAGGTACTTATGTAATTGGCCAGCGACTGCAGGTGTCCTCCTGAATTCGAATGTATCACTGTCCTCATGATGGTGGTACAGTTGAATACTGTGGTGGGGGGGTAGTGTGGCAGTATTTAGTGCTGCACTGTGGTATTTGGTTCTGCTGGGTGGTATTTTGTGCTGCACTATGGTATTGCTGGCCCTGCCCACTTATGTTGCCCTGCCTTCTAGACCTACTTACCACTTTTTTTTTTACCAGAGCCACAATTCTCCCCCTGGAACTAATAATCCTACTGGAAATTGAATAGAAGGACTTTTCAGATTCACTATAAGATTTACAGGAACCCCCAACCAAAATGACACTACATAGTTAAGCCACATTTCTTTGTCACCTTCTTATATTTACGTGTAAGCGGATCACCTGAAAAAGGAATCCTTTAAAGGGTTTCTGTCACCAGAAATAACCCTATTAAACCAAGTGTCATTTGCAATGAGCAAATGACACTTGATGCCAAGTAATGTTACTATTATACTTCTCAGTAACGGCGTTTTGCTAAAAATAGCGATTTTATAATATGCTAATGACCTCCCCTAGGTGCAGTAGGCGTGAACCTGCACCTAGGAGAGGCCATAATAACGCCTCTTACCACGCCCCGGTCGCGCTGATTGACAGGGCCGGGCAGCCAGCTCTTTCGGCTCCCGGCCCTGTACGAGCCCGAAATCCCGCGCCTGCGCAGTAATGAAGCCGGGACCCGGGCGGGCGCCGGCTCTCAATGCGCGCTGATCCCGCGCCTGCGCATTGCGATCAGCGCGCATTGAGAGCCGGCGCCCGCCCGGGTCCCGGCTTCATTACTGCGCAGGCGCGGGATTTCGGGTTCGTACAGGGCCGGGAGCCGAAAGAGCTGGCTGCCCGGCCCTGTCAATCAGCGCGACCGGGGGCGTGGTAAGAGGCGTTATTATGGCCTCTCCTAGGTGCAGGTTCACGCCTACTGCACCTAGGGGAGGTCATTAGCATATTATAAAATCGCTATTTTTAGCAAAACGCCGTTACTGAGAAGTATAATAGTAACATTACTGGCATCAAGTGTCATTTGCTCATTGCAAATGACACTTGGTTTAATAGGGTTATTTCTGGTGACAGAAACCCTTTAAAAACTAGTGGAAAGCATGTTTATTCTATATTGCTATGTACACTGCAAAATATACAGAACTATCATGAACAGAGATTCGGTTCATTTTAGGTTCTCTCTCTCTCAATTCGCCCGAAATTAATCACAAAAAATTGAAGTTCATTAGTATTCGAACCTTTGGGTAAATTCAATACAAATTTTGAACAGATAGAATCATTTTGCTCATCCTTAATCAATATAAATAGTATATAAGTATATTAAACAGGTATATAAATAATTAATGTTTATGTAATATAACATAAAAAATGTACTACTTTAAAAAAAGCACATAGCTTGTGCAACATCATGGCAGGTAGTCACACTGCACACCTTCATTTTTCAGGAACAGCATAACAACTTTTAATTAAAATTATTTTGGTAGTTATCTGTCAAGAACAAGACCAGATACCTTGCGGTGCATGCTTTATTAGTCCGTGAAGTACAACAAGCCTCATTACTTACTGAGTATGCATGTCTACAAGCATTTTCTAATAAAAATCATACAAAGAAAGTTACTTATATGTAGGTTTGGTTTTAGTAACTATAACAACATGTGGTAGACCAAAAACTGCAAAGAACGTGGAAGGGAAGATGGATCGTAGAATGAATTAGGAGTTAAAGGGGTTGTGTCACTTCAGCAAGTGTCATTTATCATGTAGAGAAAGTTAATACAAGGCACTTACTAATGTATTGGGATTGTCGATATTGCCTCCAAGCCACAACAGAAGCCGATTAACTTTAAAGGGACTCTTTTATCAGAAGGGGGTGTTTTTTAACTTAATATTTATTTATTTGTTGTTTTTTTTTTTTTTGTAGCTCCATTCCATTGAAAACTAATTATAAAATATTGTCCATCTGTAGCAGTTAGCAGAAATAATTAAACCTTGTAATAGAAAGGTAACCTAGATTAAAGGGGTTGTCCGGGTTCAGAGCTGAACCCGGACATACCCTTATATTCACCCAGGCAGCCAGCCTGAACAGGGCATCGGAGCATCTCATGCTCCGATGCCCTCCCTTGCCCTGCGCTGGATCGCGCAGGGCAAGGGCTCTTTTATTTACATAACACACTGCCGTTTTACTGGCTAGGGCAACGCTAAAGCCCACGCATCTGTGCCGGTGATGTCACCGGGCTCACTGCCGGGCGGAAGCCTCCGCCTGGCAGAGCCCTGTACGTCACCGGAACCGGGCTAAATGCCTTTACCCTGCGCTAATTAGCGCAGGGCAAAGGAGGGCATCGGAGCATAGGATGCTCTGATGCCCTGTTCAGGCAGGCTGCCTGGGTGAATTTAAAGGTATGTCCGGGTTCAGCTCTGAACCCGGACAACCCCTTTAAGTTTACTGCTGCTGTAAAGGGAACATATCTGCAGGGTGATCCGCATTAGAATAGAAGGTGGAGGACTGAAGTATTTTGATCTCTTGATAGGTCTAGATAAAGATTCCTACAGAGGAGCACTGGATTGATAAGTATAATGTGAGAACCCCTGACCAGTCACACTACTGGAATAGCATAGGGGGGGAGGAGGTTGATGGACATTAACGTACTCGGACAACACCCCAACACCTCCCAGGTCTGATTGGGAGTGTTTTTTTTATTATTTTATTTTTATAAGAAAAAATATTGCTAAAAAGTGCCTGCGTCTTATAAACAGCAGTCAAGGAGATCCAGCATAGCCAGACTCCTGACTGCGTTCTTAATCCAGCAGAGTGCTCATTCAGAACTTTGCCGAATTAGTGAGACAGCTGTGCATCTGCACTCACCTCTCTCTTCCAGCCGACACATAGCAGGAGAAAGATCCATTTAGCACATGGAGAGGAAGGTCCTGTGCAGTACTGAAAGGAGATGAGAATGTGTAGCAGGGCTATATGTGTGTGTAGCAGGCCTGTATGGGTGTAGTAGGCTGCATGTGTATCAGGCTGTATGTGTGTAGCAATGTATGTGTATAACAGAGATTTATGGATGTAGCAGAGCTGTATGTATGAAACAGAACTGTGTGTGTAGCAGAGCTGTATATGTGTATAGTAGAGTAGTGTGTGTAGCAGGGATGTATGTGTATAGCAGAGTGGTATCTGTGTGTAGCAGAGCTGAATGAGTGTATGGCAGTGCTGTGTGTGGGTATAGCAGGCTGTGTGTGTACCAAAACTATGTATGTGTTGTAGACAAACATTTAAAAATATTGCAATACAACAAGAAGCATGGAAAGAAACTGAGCACTAACAGGTAGGGCATGAGGCACAGTGGGTTCACACCCGCTGGTTCGTGACAATTTTATTTGGTACTTTTAATAAGATGACCACATGCACCATTGTGGTTTGTTACAATGATCTGCAGATGAAACACTAAGGGTAACAGGAGCTAACCAAAACTACCCCCCCCCTCCACGCACACACACACACACACACACACACACACATACATATACACTACACCCTAAAGTTACTGACCTTGACCCCTCCACTTCAGTAAAATACCAGTTAACCACATTCCCTTCAAAGAGGACCTAGTGAGAGCAGCAAGTAAATGAGGAGAGTAGGAATTTGTGTGTATGTATGTATGTATATGTGTATATATATATATATACTGTGTGTGTGTGTGTATATGTGTGCGCGTATATATACTTTTTTAAATGTATACAGCATAATGTATTCCTGGATTTTTTTTTTTTTTTTTTACAGTAAGGGGTTATCCCACCATAAGAATGTATCCCCTATCCACAGGATAGGTAAAGGGTATCTGATCAGTCCGACTGCTAGGAAGGAACCCCGCTGATCATAAGAATGAGGTGGAGTCCTCTGAGTAAATGCAATGGCAGTAACATGCACGCTGCTGATCCATTCATCTCTATGGGAAATGTACAGCACTCACCTTGCTCCAGCAATCCCATAGAGTTGAATGAAGCAGTAGTGAGCTTGTGTGACCGCCACTCCATTCACTCCAGGGACTCCAACACCTCATTCTTATGGTCACTAGAGTTTCCAGATTCCCACTAAATACTTATTCTCTATCTTGTGGATAGGGGATGACATCTTAGGCCTTGTTCACATTTCAATTCACAGAAAATGGTGCACTACAACGGTAAATGCAATTGACAATATATGGCTAAACCCTCACACTGATATTAAAATGAGACTTTCTCCAATATATTCTTATATCAAGAACATACCGAAGCCCGAGCACCCCGTCAAGGTATCTCAAGTGGCACAGGACCTAACGCTAACCCTACTATGGTATAAGTAATTACAGATAGGGGCATGAAGTCCGACACACAGCAACCAGTTACCTCCAGCGTGAAATCACACATACAATGGGAGGGGGGTGGAGGCTGTGAGTCCCACCTATCCCTGACGCCATGTGACCCAGGCTGCACAGGTGCAACTGAATGTTACCCATTAGTCAAATCAAGGCACATTCAGTCTAGAGTTGCCACACCTCCAGGTATAAATGTACAAACAAAATCCCAGAAAAAATGTGGTCTCAAATGGCGGAAAAATGCTCAAAACCCCAAATGCTGTTGAACCTTTCTAAGCGGGGGAGCAAAACCTGCACATGTGGTCTGCTGCTGAACGTAATCCCCAGCAAAAATTCATACAATGGAGGATGCCTGCAGCGGACCACATTTACCACAAAGACATCCTTGACGGGGTGCTCGGGCTCCGGTATGTTCTTGATATAAGAATATATTGGCGACAGTCTCATTTTAATATCAGTGTGAGGGTTTATCCATACATTGTCAATTGCATTTACCGTTGTGCACCATTTTCTGTGAATTGTTTTATATAGCTTGTCACATCTGCACATTTGGCTATCCTGTGTAGGATGTCTTTGTGGTACATGTGGTCCGCTACAGGCTTCCTCCATTGTATGCATTTTTGCTGGGGATTACGTGCAGCAGCGGACCACATGAGCAGGATTTTCTTCCTTCTGTTAGAAATGTGCAACAGCATTTGGGGTTTTGAGCATTTTTCTGCCATTTGAGACCACTTTTTTTTTCTGTGATTTTGCTTGTTCACATTTCCACAACGTGTACACTATAGTACAGGGGCCTGGCAGAGGAAGGAGTGAGCAGAGGCTGAGATGGCTACCTGGCAGATGCAAGCTGTCCCCACCAACTACCCCTGTTAATAAAAGCTCAACACTTGGTATATTTGTAATGTGCTTCCCAGTCCCTATCTAGTGCTGTCAGCAGTTTAGCATGTTCATATCTGCTGGCAGACTCCCTTTAAGGCTACTTTCATACTAGCGGCTCCAGTGGGTGAACAGCCTGTCAGATCCGTGCCCCATTCACTATAGTGGGGGTGGGCCGGAGGTCCGGCCACAGCACGGCAAACATGCCAAAAGCCGGCCGGAAGAAAACTGCTTCTATGTGTATGGCAAGCAGGAAGAGAGACAGGAGACGGAGCAGCTTGTGCTGATTGGTGGTAGTGCCGGGTGTCAGTCAATATTAAAAGTCTATAAAAACCCCTTTAAGTTCAGGTGTCCAATTGTTTTTATTTATTTTTTTCTATATTCTGTATATGGAACCCTCACAAAATTTCCATTTAACAGGGAATGATTGGACTTAGTTAAAGTGGTAAACTAATATTTGATACATTTTATGCTTT
>ONZH01011408.1:0-81083 GCA_900303285.1 Rhinella marina | reverse complement strand
ACGGACACGTGGACAAGTGCTGCCGGGCAGGGACACTATATCTCACTGACGGCACATTGGGTTAACTTGGTGGAGGCTGGGACCGAGTCTGACCCTGGGGCCGCTCATGTACTGCCCACACCGAGGATTGCGATGACTACCTCGGTCACGGTTTCTTAGATGTACTATGCCTCTTCCTCCAACCCCCCTCCTCCTCCTCCTCCTCCTCCAAATTACCATCCGTGGGCACGGCGCCTTCAGTTGGTAGCTCTAGGCACAGCAGAAGTGCTGTGGGTAAGCGCCAGCAGGCGGTGCTCAAACTGCTGAGCTTAGGTGACAAAAGGCACACCGCCCAAGAGCTGTTACAGGGCATCATGGCGCAGACCGATCTGTGGCTGGCACCGCTGAACCTCAAGCCAGGCATGGTTGTGTGTGACAACGGGTGTAACCTGGTGGCGGCTCTGCAACTCGGCAGACTGACACATGTGCCATGCCTGGCCCACGTGTTCAATCTCATAGTTCAGCGGTTCCTCAAGACATACCCCAATTTGTCAGATTTGCTCACCAAGGTGCGCCACATCTGTGCGCATTTCCACAAGTCAAGCACAGAGGCTGCCACTCTCAAGGCAGCGCAGCGGCGCCTACAACTGCCAGCTCACCGACTGTTGTGCGACTTGCCCACAAGATGGAATTCGACATTAAACATGTTATCCAGAGTTTACCAGCAGCGCAGAGCAATTGTAGACTGCCAGATGTCAACTTCCACCAGAACTGGTAGTCAGGTCAGTCAGCTTCCTCAAGTCTACAATGAGGAGTGGACGTGGATGTCTGATATCTGTCAGGTATTGAGCAACTTTGAGGAGTCAACACAGATGATCAGCGGCAATGCCACCATTATCAGCCTCACCATCCCGTTGCTTTGCCTGTTGAAAAACTCACTGCTCAGCATGAAGTCAGAAGCTTTGCGCTTGTCACAGGAGATGGGGGAAGAAGATACGTTGCTTGATAGCCAGAGCACCCTCCCGTCTGTTTCTCAGCGCGTATTGGAGGAGGGGGATGAGGATGAGGAGGAAGAGGAGGAGAATGTTGGCGAGACAGAAGAGGGTACCAATGCTCAGTCCTTCTTAATTCTTGAGCGTGTATAGGCTGAAGAGGAGGAGGAGGAGGAAATGGAGAGTCAGGCCAGTGAGGAGAGGGAATTCTTACGTGTTGGGACTCTGGCGCACATGGCAGACTTCATGTTAGGCTGCCTATCCCGTGACCCTCGTGTTAGAAGCATTTTTTCAAACACCGATTACTGGGTGTTCACTCTCCTGGACCCACGGTACAAGCAGAACCTTTCCACTCTCATGCCTGTAGAGGAAAGGAGTATGAGAGTGAATCAATATCAACAGGCCCTGGTGCACAAGCTGAAACAATCCTTCCCATCTGACACTGCTAGCGGCAGAGGGCGTGGTTCTGTGGGCCAAGTAGCGGGGGAGAGGAGGCGAGCAGGCAGCTTGTCCAGCACTGGCAGGGGAACGTTCTCAAAGGCCTTTGCCAGTTTTATGTCACCCCAGCAAGACACTGTCATCTGTCCCCAGTCTAGGCAGAGTAGGGGGGAGCTGTACAGAAAGATGGTGAAGGAGTACCTAGCTGACCATACCAACATCCTGCGTGATCACTCTGCTCCATACAACTACTGGGTTTCAAAGCTGGACACGTGGCCTGAACTGGCGCTGTACGCCTTGGAGGTGCAGGCCTGCCCTGCCGCTAGCGTGTTGTCAGAGCGGGGATTCAGTACAGCTGGTGGCGTCATCACCGATAAGCGTACACGCCTGTCAACTGACAGCACTGACAGGCTGACGCTTATTAAAATGAACAAAGCCTGGATTTCACCGGAATTCAAATCTCCTCCGGGGGAAAGCAGCTAAAGAATAAGATTCCTTATGTATCCGATTCCTCTCCTCTACTCCTCCTTCTCCTTCTCTTCATTGCCAAACGCTGACCCAAAAAGGGATTTTTTAGAGGGCCAACTGGCACTCTTTTAAGACAATGTTTCTGGAGGGCCACCTACAGGCCCTCTCTCCAAACAATTTTTCCAGAGCGTCATCTACAGACACTCTAAAACCATTTTTCAGGAGCGTCAACTACAGACACTCTAAAACAATTTTTCAGAAGTGTCAACCACAGACACAAAAAAAAATTTTTTCGGAGGGTCAACTTCAGACACTCCAAAAAAATATTTTTGGGAGGCTCACCTACAGCCATTTGACTGCAATCTCAGTCGGACAAAGGCATTGCTGGTGTCACCGCCATGCTGTGTCAGGCTAAATTTTTGGGTGGTTCACCTGCTACCTCAGTCTAACTTGATCACTCTGTTGTCACCGCCGCCATACAGGGCCTCGATAAATTTTTATGTGCTTCGCCTGCTCCCGCACTGTAACTCGGTCACTCTGTAGTCACAGCCATACAGGGCCTCGATAAATTTTTATGTGCTTCGCCTGCTCCTGCACTGTAACTCGGTCACTCTGTAGTCACAGCCATACAGGGCCTCGATAAATTTTTATGTGCTTCGCCTGCTCCTGCACTGTAACTCGGTCACTCTGTAGTCACAGCCATACAGGGCCTCGATAATTTTTATGTGCTTCGCCTGCTCCTGCAGTGTAACTCGGTCACTCTGTAGTCACAGCCATACAGGGCCTCGATAAATTTTTATGTGCTTCGCCTGCTCCTGCACTGTAACTCGGTCACTCTGTTGTCACAGCCATATAGGGTCACGCTAAATTTTTATGTGCTTCGCCTGCTCCTGCACTGTAACTCAATCACTCTGTAGTCACAGCCATACAGGGCCACTGTAAAATTTTTATGTGCTTCGCCTGCTCCTGCACTGTAACTCGGTCACTCTGTAGTCACAGCCATACAGGGCCACTGTAAATTTTTATGTGCTTCGCCTGCTCCCGCACTGTAACTCGGTCACTCTGTAGTCACAGCCATACAGGGTCACTCTAAATTTTTATGTGCTTCGCCTGCTCCTGCTCTGTAACTCGGTCACTCTGTTGTCACAGCCATACAGGGTCACGCTAAATTTTTATGTGCTTCGCCTGCTCCTGCAGTGTAACTCGGTCACTCTGTAGTCACAGCCATACAGGGCCCCGATAAATTTTTATGTGCTTCACCTGCTCCTGCTCTGTAACTCGGTCACTCTGTAGTCACAGCCATACAGGGTCACGCTAAATTTTTTTGTGCTTCGCCTGCTCCTGCACTGTAACTCGGTCACTCTGTAGTCACAGCCATACAGGGTCACGCTAAATTTTTTTGTGCTTCGCCTGCTCCTGCACTGTAACTCGGTCACTCTGTAGTCACAGCCATACAGGGCCTCGATAAATTATTATGTGCTTCGCCTGCTCCTGCAGTGTAACTCGGTCATTCTGTAGTCACAGCCATACAGGGCCACGATAAATTTTTATGGTCTGGGTGAGCACAATTGCCTTGAGGGTCACCACCAGGCTGTTTCCCGAGAATTTGGGGTAATGGTGGGATTAGGCAGCCTCAGAGGCATCCATGCATGCTGCCCCTGCTGTTTCCTGTCCATTTCCATGGTGTTTCCATCATTTTCTGAGGTTTTCAGGTTTTCACCCAGCCTTCCCTAGGCAGAGCCTTGGTCCCCTGCAAAAAATGCTAAAGTCTCCCATTGACTTCAATGGGGTTTGTTATTCGAAACGAGCACCCGAGCATCGGGAAAAATTCGACTCGAATAACGAGCACCCGAGCATTTTAGTGCTCGCTCATCTCTAGTCTCAACACAGCAATCCAAAGTGCAAAGCTCCCTGGGAAACAGTAATATGCAAAATAACCGTGGAGCCCGAGTTATGGGTCTTCAACATATTGAAATCCAGATATCCCTCAAAGGAAGGAAAACCAAGCAAAGGGGTGTCCCCATCCTCCCGGTTAGCCAGAATCCTACTCCACACTGATGAGGGGCAACGCCCCAAAACAACTGGCTTAGGTCTTCCCCGTCACATCCTTAAAGCTTGTAAAAGAGCGGGATCTTGACATAGGGGCCACTTAATATGGTGGATTTGTTGATCTCTGTAATGGGTACACGCCTTTGCTTGGTTTTCCTTGGTTTTGCCGTGAAGAAGACAGATATAGCAGAACTGGAGAAAGTTATGAGGAGGGCAACTAAAGTAATAACTGGAATGGGTGGAATACAGTACCCAGAAAAATTAGGGTTATTCACTTTAGAAAAAAGATGACTGAAGGAAGAGCTAATAACTATGTATAAATATATCAGGGGTCAGTACAGAGATCTCTCCCATGATCTATTTATCCCCAGGACTGTGACTGTGATGAGGGGACATCTTCTGAATCTGGAGGAAAGAAGGTTTCTACACAAACAAAGAAGAGGATTCTTTACAGTAAGAGCAGTAAGACTATGAAACTCTCTGCCTGAGGAGGTAGTGATGGTAAGTTCACTAAAAGAGATCAAGAGGGCCCTAGATGTATTTCAGATTATAGTTATTAGATTTATTATAGTTATTAGATTTAGTTATTAGATTTCTAGAGATGGGACAGATTAGATTTTGTAGAGATGGGACTGATGTCTGTTTTCAGAGTTACAAACTATGTTATTATGTTAGGTGACACTAACACTAACTGTGAGGGACATTACTACTCGGGAGGGACTGGGGGATATTGCCACTGGGGGAGTTCTGTATGGGTCATTACTACTATTGGGAGTATTGTGGGCGACAAGGCTACTGGGGGGGCACTTAGGGACATTACTATTGGTGGTGACACTGTGGGCCATTACTACTATGGGGGAAGCACTGTGGAGGACATTGCTACAGTAGGGTTATTGCTACTGTGGGGACACTGTGGGTGACATTACTACTAGGGGGCACTGTGAGGACATCAATACTGTGGGGGCACTTTGGGGGACACTACTACTGTGGGGGGCACTGTGGGAGAGTTTACTACTGGAGGTGGCACTGTGAGGGACATTAGTATTGGGGGTGGCACTGTGAGGACATTACTTCTGTGAGTGACCAAGGCAGGAAAAAGCAAGCCTCACCAGCAGGATACCTATAGAGATTTGATTTATTGAGGTAAGATCATTCAACATGTTTCGTAAACAGGCAGCTTCTTCTGACACAATCGCAAGGACAATAGTAACAGTATTTTTTCTTTTTTCATTACTACTGTGGGGGCACTGTGGGGACATTGCTACTGGTTGCGCACTATGGGAGACGTTACTACTGGAGGGGCATTATGGTTACCTTACTACTAGGAGGCACTGAGGACAATATTACTGGGGGACACTATTGGGGACATTACTACTGGGGGCACTATAGAGGAATTTTTAATACTAGGGACAGTATAAGGAGCATTAATGGAGTCACTGGGGGGTTTTAATACTGGGGCACTACAGACGGCATTACTGGAGGCACTGTGTACATTTTAATATTGGGACATTATAGGGGGAATTTTTATACTGGGGCATTATTATTACAGGGGGCACAATACGGAGTGTTATTATTGCTGGAGGCGCTATAGGTGACATTATTAATACTGGGGCACTATAGGGGCATATATAACTGGGGATACAATAAGGGGGTATTATTGCTGGAGGCACTATAGGGGCATTTCTATTACTAAGGTCAATTTAGGGAACATTATTAGTACTGGGGGAATTTTAGGAGACAATATTATTACAGGGGGACATTATATTGTGCACCCCTCCAAGCTATTCTCAAATCTGTTGTCCAGTTAATGTATCTCTCCCCTCATTTCTCGTTTGCCTCTCCCCACTGTCAATTCCTTTTCTGGCTCCCCATTGGGAAGCGAATTGAGTTTCAAATACTAACAACAAAATATAAGGCTATTCACGACTTGTCTCCTCCTTAAATTTCTCATTGGCTTCCAAGCTACATCTCTAACTGTAATCTCCGATCCTCACAGGAACTCCTTATTTGTTCTCCTCTCATCCGTTCTTCACAAAATCGCCTACAACAGGGTTGCTAATGGAAACATTTTATTACCGCCTTATTACAAACTAAAAGTAAAAATAAAAAAAAAAACACTGCGCTTTTTGTCCTGCCTCCTCTCGTCATGTTTGCCATGCTGCGGCCTCATCTTGTGCCCATCCCAATTATAGTGAATGGGGCTGGGCCGGGCCGGACTTCCAGCAGCACACATGTACAAGTGTTTGTACAGATCCAGCAGGCCTAATGCTAATGTGAAAGATGTCTTGATCTTCTCCTTCAGGTACTATGCTGCAGGAACTTAACTCATTTTTACTGGGAAATCCTTATAAGCCCCTATTACACTGCTCAATATTTGTGCCTATTACAGGGACGCATATTCCTGATATCTGGTCTGTATAATCGGTCCACTGATCAGCCAACAAACAAGCAATCACTCGATGTCAGCTGATTCGTATATTTTGTCAGGATGAAAGATGTACAATAATCATCAGCTCATCTCTCTAGTGAACGACAGATGTGCTACCAATAAAGACGGAACTGTGAAAGGAATGACTGTGATAGCGATCATTCCTCCCCATTCACTTTGCATCGGCCTGTGTAATAGACCTTTTTTTTTTTTTTTTTTTTTTTTCGGCTCCTTGAAATAGAGCATAATAATGTCACAATGCAGCACCCAGACCAAAAAAGGTTGTCGAACCCTGGTCTCCAGGATTTCTCAAGATTATGGAAAAATAAGGAATCTAAGATGTCTGTGTGACAAATTCTGCAGAGAGAAGAAGTGGCTGAAATAATTTGCTGTGGCAGCCTAGGCCTAGTGGAGAAGATGAGGAAAGAGAAGATCTACCACTGAGCATACATCACTGAAAGTAAGAAGTATGTAGTGCTGTATTCTCCTGTATGTTTGATGGAGCTGAAATGCTGTTGTGACCTGCGTTTCTACTGGGGCGGTATATTGTGTCGCACTGTGATATTTGTTTATTTTGCTGGGGCAGTATACTGTGTTGCACTGTGGTATTTGGTTATTTTGCTGCAGCAGTAAATTGTGTTGCACTATGGCATTTGGTTCTGCTGGGGTAGTATATTGTTCCACATTGTGGTATTTGGTTCTGCTGGGCCAGTATATTGTGCTGAACTGTGTTATTTGATTCTGCTGAGGCAGTATATTGTGTTGCACTATGGCATTTGGTTCTGCTGGGGCAGTATATTGTGTTGAACTGTGGTATTTGGTTCTGCTAGAGCAGTATATAGTGCTGTGCTTTGGTATTTGGGCTGCTAGAGCAGTATATTCTGCTGCCCTTTGGTATTTGGTTTGACTGCAGAACCAAATACCAAAGTGTAACACAATATATTGCCCTTCTTTAGTATTGCTGCCCAACCTACATGTGTTAGAGTTTAACCTGCCTAGTCAGGTTGGCCCCACCTTCTGTCAATTAGGGCATCTACAACATGAGGTCTCTTTAGTGGTGCCCCAGACAGCCGCTACTCCGTCTCCTACTCCCCTCATTGTGGCCCAGTATTCAGACTCAGGCCTAGGGTGGCACCAGCTATAAGTAGAGTCCTGGGGTCATGTGAGTAGACTACACACGTGCTGAGCTGTATGCCAGTCTGAGGGTATTGTGAAGTATGCATTGTATTCTCCAACACAGTGATTAAATGACAATACTGTAGAACAACAATATAATTAGTAAATCAGTCACAATTAGTGCAAATGGAAAAGTGGTGAGAGAGGCTCGTACATATGGTGGTTGTGTGGAACACCATTTTCCAATACCACTTTGTCAGATAAGTGTCTTAATTACACAGATAGATGACTTTCTATACCCCTATACTTATGTTAGTTCTGATAATCTGCCCGGCAATTGTGCTGTGTTTTTTCTGCACCCAAATTATTCAAAATTTGCAGACAATAATCTGAAATAGTTTTGAAAGGTGTAGATCAATTTTTCCGATTTTCAGCTTTTTATTGTGAATTACAATGCCACCATGTGTTTCCCAATCTGAGCAGCAATTCATTTAAGGGCTTATGCACACAGCAGCAAGTGTTTTGTGGTCCACAAATCACGGATCCGCGAAATACATGTCTTAGCCAAGTGCAAGCCGCCATTTTTTCTGTAAAAATGTCTTATCTTTGTCCACATAACAGACAAAATAGGACATGTAGTATTTTTTTGCGGGGCCACGGAACGGACATGCAGATGAAGACAGCACACAGGTGAGATGAATGAGTCTACATACAGATGCGGACTGAAACTACATCCTTGTGCACAAACACTAATTCTGTGGACTTTCAGCAAAGTCTATATGATTTTTTTGCGACAGCTAATTCGTAAATACCATGACATTATTTCTTGATTTTAGCAATATCCTTTAAGGTGCATTTAGACGGACCACTTGTCGGGCAGATTATCGGGAACAACTGTTCCTGCAAATAGTCATTCCGGACAATCTGTCCGAAACACTCATTCATCTGGTGATCCGGCCGTTCATGCAGCCAACTGTCAGGAAACTGAAATTCTTTACAGGTTCCTCTATCTTCAGTTACAATTACTGAGCAGACTCCTCTTCAGTCCACTTTACTCAGTTAATGGGTTCCTTTATGTTCTAAGAATGTCATTTAAATTGTCTTACTATTAAAGCATAAAGGGGTTTTACACAACTTTAAATCACCATGTAACTTAAAGGGTTTGTCTGAAGGCCAAAAATAATTATTTTCTTGGCCTTTACATATAATTGCACATTCCAAATATTCCTTTTAGGGTGACAATCAGTTCTATTCATTTGAATGGGCTGGAAAGCACATGGATTTCTGTCCCATTCAGGTGAATAGTTTTTCAGTGCACAATGAAGAACTACAAATCACAGTATCCCCTTTGTATACCTTGCGTAAGCGCTAAGATTTTCTTTTGCAGAGAGAATGGAGAAAAAGAAGACTGGCAGTCCTTTCTGTCATGTTCTTGGTGAAGTGTAGAGACAAATGCGGAGCTGTTTACGGGGGCGGACTGGGAGCTAAAAGTGGCCCTGGAAAAAATACTACAAGTGGCCCCGTTTTGTAGTTGGGTCCAAATTGATGGAAGGCAGGGCCAGCAATACCATATTGTGGCACATTATACCACCCCAACAGAGCCAAATACCACAGTCCATCACAAAATACTTCCAGCAGCACAAATATGTCCCCAAAAACTTCCACTGACCGGCAGTAACGAGGACTCAGGCGGCCCCCTGGGAAATTTTAATACCTGCTATGTTTATTGTCTATTTTTATATGTAAACTAGGGAGAAAGGGGTGATTAGATTTTTTATATTTTTGTTTATTATATTTTTTAAAACTTTTTTCTTTTCAGAAGTCTATGCAGTCTTCTGGGAGATTCGCTAGATTCGCACTGTACTTCTTACAGCAAACCATGCAGTCACAGACGTGTGCTGTACATGTTCTTCACGAGCGGCACACATTCCCATTCATTTTAATGTGTGTATTCACACATCAATGTTTTAGCATGGTCCATGGATCCGTGCTTTTAGCTCGGAAGCATGCTCTATTTTGTCCGTGCTCACAGATCCATAATTTCCATTATAGTCTATTGGACACTGATGCAAAATACTGAGGAAATACTGCCATGCAAAAGCGGCCCTAAAGAACAGTTTACATAGTGAATTTTACAATTTGTCAACCAGACCAGTCCCAAAAATTAGGCTAGTTATGGTGAAAGAGTACACATGGGTTTCCATAATTTCCATTATCTACAGCGGAGAGCAATTCCTTATTTAAAACACCTGTCCATTGAGGTTAGTGACTGGGTCATGTTTCCTCTCCAGTGGGGTCTCGCATAGCGGCCTTCACACAAAGGAGCCGCTTCTGAGATGTGGCTCCAGTGTGGCCAAAGGCCCCAGGTCGGCGTGGTTTGCTAAAGAATTGAGTGATAACGGATCACCATGCATTCTTGGGCAAACCATGCACCTATTAAAAATACTAACCATTTAATACTCAATTCATTGAGTATTAAATTGAGAATTTGCAAATGATGCCCACTTTGGGCTTTTGGCCATACCTCATCCATGGATCAGCCATGCAGAAGGCATTACACAAGGCCCCATCGAGAAGCCTCAACATGAGGCCCCACAGTGAAGTTCCCAGCATAATGGCTATGCTTGCACACTATAGACGCCTTTTCCTATAGTGTGCAAGCATGGCCACTTCTGTGGAATTACAGGGTGGTCGTAACCAGTGGAAATGAGCAGTGTATAATGTGATGGAAAAAATTAATCCAGTCAGCAATGGAGGCAATATGGACAATCACAATACATTAGTAAGTGCCTTTTATTGAAGGGGTTGCCTGGGATTTTAATATTGATGACCTATCCTCAAGATAGGCCATCAATATCAGATCGGCGGGGGTCTGACACCCGGCACCCCCACTGATCAACTGCATGAGGAGACGGCGCATGTACTTTGCCATAGGCAGTAGCCGTGAAAAGGAAGAGAGACAGGAGACGGCGCATGTGCATTGCATGGGCCATCTCCTTATACAGCTGATCGGCGGGGATGCCGGGTGTTGAACGCCCGCTAATCTAATGATAGGTCATCAATATAGGAGAGCCTAGAGAACCTCTTTAATTTTCTCTTGATCATAAATGCCATTTGCTGAACTGAGACAACCCCTTTAACTGTGGACAATCTCTGGTAATGTTATAACAATAGAGAATGCCTCATATTAAAAGAGTTGTCTCATCTCAGACAATGGGGGCATATTGCTAGGATATGCCCCCATTGTCTAACAGGTGTGGGTCCCATCGCTGGGACTCACACCTACATCAAGAACAGAGCCCTGAAAGTGGTGGAGGGAGCACTGCGTATGTGTAGCTGCCATTTATTTCTATGGGGCCGCCGAAAATAGCTGAGCGCTGGTTTGGCTATTTCCGTTGGGCTTATAGAAGTGAATGGGAGAGGTGGGCGGTCATGCGCGGTGCACTCCTATTCACTTCTATGGGGAGATCGCTTCGTGGTGGACGGACCAGAGTCCTCCAGCCACCACTTTTCAGGGCTCCGTTTAGGAGATAGGTGCAGGTCCCAGCGGTGGGACCCACACCTATAAGACAATGGGGGCATATCCTAGCGATATGCCCTCATTGTCTGAGATGAGACAACCCCTTTAAGTACTAATACATTTCATAGTGGTTTTTGAAGCTTCTAAGAAGGATAACATACATCAAAGAATAGCTTAAAGGGAAAAAAACTACACCTATATAGAAAAGGTGTAGTCAGTCAGTTGTTACTGTATGTGGGTCTGTTAGGAAACCATTTTACAAGGATAATGATGGATTACTTTTCATATACAGTATTCTTCGAGTTAAAATCAGTAAAAAAAAATCCATAGCAGCAACAAACATCTTAATCCAGATTCCAGTTCTTAATGAATCTCAGCTTTTCAAGAGCCCTCTTGAATAACACTTGACTCGCAAATGGGACAAATAATTAGAAAGAACAAAATTAACTTAAGATGGTCTAAAGATTAATTTGAACTAAGTGTTCACCAAAGTATTCTGAATAGACAATGTACATCCTTGTCATCCTTGTGCAGTTTTCGTCCACAGTTGCTCCTTCATACATCTCACAATAACTGCCTAAAATGTACAAGTTGCTTCACGTGCAGGCAAAGTTTTTTGACGGTGAGGTTTAAATAGTTTGATGAGACCCCAAGCTATAGAGATATTCAACTGGGCTGTAAAATCCATAATATGATTTCAGCACTTCATGGGAAAGTTTAATGCTGAAGGGAAAAGTGCACAATGAGAAGCTGAGAAAAAGTTGCATTCTGGCACAGAATCATGCAAATGTGGCACATTCTTCAGTATTCTCATGACGGATTGCCTCTGAACCCACTGAGCCAGGCCGCTGAAATGCTAATGAGGGGAGATGCATCAATGATCTGTGTCATCTCAGAGGCTTGGGAAGAGGGCTGCACAGAAGGAGAATGGGGCAGCAGACTTTTTTTTTAAGAAGGATGACTGAAGCGTATCTTAAAAACATACCCCTAAATTACCATGCCAAGCGTTGTCTCATCTCTGAATCCGCACACTTGTAGGTTAGAAAATACAGCACAAGATCTGTCCTTGAGGGAACGTGACTTTGCTTTTGGCCAAGGCATTGAAATCAGTTTTGTATTGTTAATGGTAAATGTGTAATTATTCTGTGTGCGGCACTGAGAGGGAGCAGAGGCATGTGCCAAACGTATATTGTGGTCACCAGCAGATCGGAAGCAACTTCCTGGTTCTAATGCTGCAGTTATTGCAGTCATTGGCCGGGGATCGCCTTAATTCCTGAGCTGAACCTTTGAGAAAGCTGAGATATGATGTAACCAGGCTATATGGCTAGTGAGTAAATGGGGACAGCATGTGCAGTGACCACACTTGTATAGTTTTATATTGTTAGCAGTGCATAATCAGGGATTTAAGAGGAATGTGTCATCAGAAAATGACCTGCTGTTTAAATCACTTTTTTATGCTTAACATATTTTAAAGAATTTTTAGTTATTTTTAATTTTCCATGTATTCCATATATTTAAACAAAAAAAAAGATAAAATCCTGCACTGATCCATATGTAATGCTGTGTAAATGCTGTTAAAAACGTCTCAGACAAGACAAGATGGCCGCCCCATAATAATTTTCAGGAAATAGAATTTAAAAATCTGCAGAAAATCAGAAAATAAAATCAGATTAGAAAAAAAGAAGATGTGTTACTATCTTATTTTAACTAGCAGAATTATCAGTAAACTATCATTATCAGTAAAAAAGAAACTGATAAACTGATTTGTCCTCTTATGTTAAAGGTATTGGCCAACTTCTAAAAATATTTGCCAACATCTCCTAATATATTTTTGTGTGGCATACATCATTATAGAACCCATCAAATCCTCCCCTGGTCTCACAGCAGAAGGCCCCTAGATCCGTTGCTCCATTCCGTGCTCCATTTAAAAATTATAGATCATGGCCTATTCCTGTCCATTTTGCGGACAAGAATTGGCATCTTTATAATGGAAATAAAGCAAATTGTGGAACGCGCACGGGCAGCATCGGTGTTTTGCAGACCGCAAAACATGGCTCATGCACACGGCTGGTGCTGGCAAGCGCCCGTATTGCGGCCCGCATTCACTTCAATGGGTCCGCAATCCAGGAGATGCGGAGCGGAGGCACGGATCGAAACACTACCAAAGCACTACGGTGTGCTTCCGTGGTGTTTCTGGCCGTGCCTCCACACTGCAAAAAAGTAGCGCAAGCACTACTTTTGCGGTGTGTGGACCGTCGGATGCGGATCGCGGACCCCATTCAAATGAATGGGTCCGCAATCCGCATGCGGCAGCCCCAATGTCAGTGCCCGTATGTTGTGGACTGCAAATTGCGGTCCACAGCATGGGCACTGAATGCACAAGCTCGTGTGCATGAGCCCTTAGACCAGGGGTGCACAACGTTTTCTGGTTGGGGGCCACACAGCCAGACTGAACCGATGACGAGGGCCAAAAATAAAATTTAAAGGGGTATTAACAACTGAAATACTGCATTTATGGCATATTGAACACACAGTATATACTATTAATGTCTAGTTACAGTCCCAGGGCTCCCATCTAATGGAAGAAATACATGAAAAATACATTAAGCAGCCTCAAGACATAGATACATTTCTGTTACCAGATGGTTGGGGGCCGCACAGAATGGTATCGAGGGTCGCATGTGGCCCCCAGGCCGCAGGTTGTGCACCCCTGCCTTAGACTGAGTTCACACTTCAGTTATTTGGAGAGTTATTTCCGTCAGTTATTGTGATCAGGTATAATGGAAAGATCTGCACCTGTTCTATGTTTTTGACCAGCACCTATTTTTGGCTCACAGTAAACTAAACTAGTAATTGCAATAATAACACATGAGTTTTAGTTTATCACATTTTTATCACAACAAAAATGCAAAATATAAACCCAGTGTCAGACTGGAGTGCCTAGGCCCACCAATAAAATTAATTCTGGAGTCCCACAGTCCAGCTACATGCAAATATTACCTGATCATGTCTGCAGGCTGCTGCAAGATGCTACAAGATGATATACAGGTCCCTGGAATGACTTTGAGAAATCAAGTTCCCCAGGGAAAGAGGATGCCGGCAGGCCTGTGTATTTTTTCATATTCTGTTGTGCTGCATTTACATGAAAGTCATATGTACAAATGATTTCATGTAAGTGAATGGGGGGTATTCATAAAGACCGATGGTCTTAATCAGAAGTGCACTGAAATAAGGCCAAGATCCACCCCTTTTTTATAATGGTTTAGGTTAAATGTCAATTTAAAGGGAAAACTAGACAGCACATGTGATCCATCTGCAATAAAGAACAGGCCATTATTTACCCAACAGACCATGCAGTTCTCACATGCTACCACTGCAGCCAATCACTAGCCTCCTCAGTGCACCACTGAGGCCAGTGATTGGCTGCAGTGGTCACATGATGTCACGGCTGCAGCTGGGTTAAACACAGCCCTGAAAGGAGAACTGCAGTGGCAGAGTGGGAGCTGCCAAGTAAGTAACGATCTATGCCTTATTGCAGGTGGATCACAGGTATTTTTTAGTTTTCTACTAAAACGAAACCACTACTTTAATGAACATTTACTGACTACTAAATGTTGAATTCATGACCACCAATCATGGGAGAGATTTATCAAAGCTGGTGTAAAGGAAAATTGGCTTAGTTGCCCATAGCAACCAATCATAGTCCACCTTTCATTTTCAGAGCTCATTTGGAAAGGTGGAATCTGATTGGCCGTTATGGGCAGCTAAGCCAGTTTTCCATTACACGAGTTTAAATCTCCCCCAAGGAATAGGCACAATAGTTCTTGTAGGAAGATTTAAAAAAATGTATAGTTCCATTTTTAATCTAATGTTTCTCTATCGTGTTATATTGTAACCTTGTGGAAAGCTGAGCCAGGCTCATAGCTTTTGATAAGGCACATTTTGTGCAGTACACTTTAGGTTTTTATATTGCTACCTAAGAAGTTACACAATGGCTTATAGCGCTCTCACGCAAGAATTCTGCACCCTGGTAATTAACCATGTAACTAGCACAACCTTGACAAGGAGTTGGTCCTCAATGAAATAATCTCTGCCGCCAGGGTCTATCTACCAGGCTTCACCTCAAGAAGTATTTGAGGCAATGAAAAGGACCTATAGAAGCTGAAAGTTCCACATGTGCTCCTCTCTGAGTGGTCTTCAAGAGGGCCAAGGGAGGGGGCAGATTCAGGGATGGAAAATAAGCTGAACAAAAAGTCTTGATAAGACTGGAGCAGCCTGGCTCCATAAGACTAATTAATATGACTAGTCCCTGTTTGCAGAAGATCTTGTTAGTAAAAATAATAATAAATTGAGTCCTAGCAGTCTGGATCTGTGCAATTACAGTGTGAATTGCATGAGAGGATTATGTGAAGTGCTCTTGGCACAGAGGGGGGAACCAAGACGCTTCAGCTCAAGTACAGCAAGCAGCTGGTTAGGGGTTCTGCACCTGCTGGCTAGCAGGCTGTTTTCACCTTTAAATGAAAACAGGACCTTGAATCCCAATCCTACTCTAAAGAACAGAAGAGAAACCAGAATTAAATCTTGGATGGGATCATATGAAGAAACAAGAAACTTTTCAATCTCAGTTATTAAAATTGTTGCGTGGTGTCTAGGCAAAGCATAAGATTGGTAGGGAGAGGGTCAAAAGAGCTTCATCTTAATGTCACAGAAAGACTTAAGGCAATGTGATATTGGCAGAGATTCAATGTAAATTTGAAAGGGTGGAGAGAATTGAAGATGAGGAGAAGAAAGACTTCTTTTAGAGCTTCATGCTTCTAAGTCATGCTGATCAGCATAAGCTGGACTTTACATTCTGGGAATAGCAATGAGGCACACATTACAGTTTACTCACCAAAATTGTTTGATCATTCTGGTTTTCTTATACAGCTGCACCCACAAAGCACTGCTTGACTTGAAAGCTGTGGACTTTTCTCCTGAATAATGGGCGTTTTGTAAACTTAGAAAACTTTAAAAGCAAACTAGTTTCTTGTTTATTTGTCTATTTATTTTTATGAGCATTTACAGTGTAGAAAACAAGTATTTGGACACTTCGGGAAGACGTTCTCATCGAAAGAGGTAGTCCAGTAGTTTTTTTTTGTTTTTGTTTTTTTAATTTATTAATCGGGTTTGAAATGTGCTAATAAAAATTATAAAAAGTCATATTCTTCTAACTGATCTTCCTGCTGCTCCAATTTCAATGTTTCTTGGTCTTCCACTAGTCACTGAGTTGTGAATGCGCTCTGTAACTTGAGTGACGTGGCTTGAGGCTTCTCCTAAGGGCACTATCTAAGTAATTCCACTGGTTTTCACCCATTAAAAGGGTTTTCCGATAATAATTTTTAAACAAAAGATTCATACTTACCTGTTCCATGCTGCTCCAGTCCTTTGCGCTGTGCCCACTGCCTGCATCATCTGGTCCCAGCACTGTTTACATCTGGCTGGCCATGGGCATGGTCACATGCACTTCACAAGCCAATGACTGGCTTCAGCTATCAGGTGGCCACAAGCAGCACGTCACTGCTGATGTTGGAGATGATGTTGGAGTTCCTGTCTGGTGATAGTTAGGGTGCCTTTGGTGTTAAGTGTTAGTCCGTGTGCACGGCAGGAGGTGTAGGTGCATTGGCCAGTGTATGGTGGAGTCAGTAACCAGTCTTTCTTTACTAAAGTACATAATAGGAGTAGTAGTACCTCCAACAGTAACAAGGCGCAGTTCTAAAATTAGTTCACCATGCAATTCCTCCTAATAGCAACATATGGACAGCAGCAATGAAGGAGGCCATAGTACTCCTTTCCTCTGTCTCTCTCTGAAATATGTCTCACTGCAGAACCTTAGGATAGGTCATCAGTATAAAAATCTCGGAAAAACCCCTTTAAGATATGGTTGGCCAAACCATCTCGATGAGTGGAGGAGTGTTTTAGAAATGTTCTTTCTCACTGCTGTAAGACCTCTCTGCCATAAATGTGCACAGTGCCTTACTATCTGACTCCAATGCATGGCCTTGTAGATTCTGGACATTGTAGTTTCCTCTTTTCTCTCAGGAGTAATGGAGCAATGGCTGTGAATGCCTGAGAGATGAATGTTCTTTGAGCTCAGGCCAAGCTCTGAGGAGTAAGCACATGTAGGTCTGCTCTCTTCCTCAGCTAGAACTAGACTCTACACTAACCAGGGGACTAACCCATGTCCATAAAATGTCATGACGTTAAATCAGATTACCCTTTGCAGTGACCCTGTTCTGGGGTACTGCATATGCAATAAGTAGAGTTCATATTAGAAATATCAGTGTCCCACACTGAACTCTTCTGAAGTGACAAATGATCCCCAAATCTTGCTTTATAGAGGCTAAATATTTGCAAGCATAGGCTTGCAGGTCCGACCACCCGTGAATATGTTATATTGCTCATGTAGGTAAGCATTACACATATATGCTCTTGAACATGTTATACTGCTCATGTAGGAGATCCATCTCCGTACACTATTAGAATGTATGGGTTCAGATGAGCCGAAGTAAGTTATTCAACGAACAAGTACATTTACACACATGATTTCAGATTTCCACATTCCTCTAAGCGAACTGAAGGTCAAACATCATATGAGTTTATTAATGTTTTTTTATGCATTCTCTCCTAAAACTGGTAAAGTTAAGCAGCAAAGTAGAACAAAATTGTAAATTAAAAATGCAGTTAAGAGTTACAAGAGAACACTTTATTAAATACTACCAAGAAAGGCTTAAAAGAGCTAACAGTTATACTGATCCCAAGGACCCCAACAACCTTCCTGAATTTCAGTCCACAGGGTTGGATTTCAAGTGTGAATATCTGTTTAGTGGAGAAGTAAAAGCAAACACAATGCAACAGCACTCTTCATAGAATATATGGACTAATGCTACACAGCAGAGGTACTTTATTATAACCACTTCTTACTTTCAACATTGAGTGAGTAGCTCACGAAGGAAGTCACGTGTCGTGAGCTGGCTTGGTGGGTATATAAGGTATGAGGCAGTCTGCACATACAGTGCCTTGCGAAAGTATTCGGCCCCCTGGAACTTTTCAACCTTTTGCCACATTTCAGGCCTTTAAACAAAAAAATATAACATTTAAAATTTTTGGTGAAGAATCAACAACAAGTGGGTCACAATTGTAAAGTGGAACAAAATTTATTGGATCATTTAAACTGTTTTTGTAATAATAAAACTGAAAAGTGGGGCATGCAAAATTATTCGGCCCCCTTGCATTAATACTTTGTTGCGCCACCTTTTGTTGCGATTACAGCTGCAAGTCGCTTGGGGTATGTCTCTATCAGTTTTGCACATCTAGAGACTGAAATTCTTGCCCATTCTTCCTTGCAAAACAGCTCGAACTCTTTGAGGTTGGATGGAGAGCGTTTGTGAACAGCAGTTTTCAGCTCTTTCCACATATTCTCAATTGGATTCAGGTCTGGACTTTGACTTGGCCATTCTAAGACCTGGATACCTTTATTTTTGAACCATTCCATTGTAGATTTTGCTTTATGTTTGGGATCATTGTCTTGTTGGAAGATAAATCTCCGTCCTAGTCTCAGGTCTTTTGCAGACTCCAACAGGTTTTCATCCAGAATGGTCCTGTATTTGGCTCCATCCATCTTCCCATCAATTTTAACCATCTTCCCTGTCCCTGCTGATGAAAAGCAGGCCCAAACCATGATGCTGCCACCACCATGTTTGACAGTGGGGATGGTGTGTTCAGGGTGATGAGCTGTGTTGCTTTTACGCCAAACATATCGTTTTGCATTGTTTCCAAAAAGTTGGATTTTGGTTTCATCTGACCAGAGCACCTTCTTCCACATGTTTGGTGTGTCTCCCAGGTGGCTTGTGGCAAACTGTAAACAAGACTTTTTATGGATATCTTTGAGAAATGGATTTCTTCTTGCCACTCTTCCATAAAGAACCTCCCAAAAATCCCACCATACACAATTGGTGGAAAGAAAATGCCCAAACACAATATCTAAAACATGTCAAGTTTATTGATAATAAATACAAATAAGTAATGACAAATATCACATACAATAACTATGGGGATAGCCAAAAAATGGGGTGACAATAACCCCTACTACAATGTGAAACCCAAGGTACCCCACCCCATACTGATTGCGCTATAATAAATATGTACCTAAAATCGCTAGACCGTAGCTACACCTATCCCGCTGCATGCCAAACAACAGCAGGTGTGTCAGTAAGGGTATAGCTGTCGGTCAGCAGTTACATGGTTAAACACCATACCCAAGCACCACATAACACCGATCTATACTGGTGTATATGTATAAAGCCCCCACAAAATAACACAAAAGGATATATGTCTTAATATGTACTTAATATAGATATTCAATAACAAATAATAGATTCAAACACATATGCCCTTATCGGCATATACACATATCCTATTAGAAAGTGTGGGCACAGGAGCTAAACATCACTAAAATGGCAATACCCCTAGATCCAACCATAGGATAGCCATACATGTTATTAGGGATCAGCATGCCATAAAGTCCCAGCAAAGCCCATACTCAAAAATATCTATTGCTCCCAGTGCTTACCCATGTTGTATAGCAGCGCAAGACAGTGCGGGGGGAGATGACCACTAAACACGTCAACGCGCGTTTCACCTCAGCAGGGCTTCGTCCTGACATGCGTCGAGGTGTTTAGTGGTCATCTCCCCCTGCACTGTCTTGCGCTGCTATACAACATGGGTAAGCACTGGGAGCAATAGATATTTTTGAGTATGGGCTGTGCTGGGACTTTATGGCATGCTAAGCCCTAATAACATGTATGGCTATCTTTTGTTTGAAGCCTGAAATGTGGCAAAAGGGTAAAATGGGTGATTTTTCAGAGTTGCAAAAAGGGATGATTTCAGGACAAGGGTGGCAGTGTTTCTGAAACTTCACAGTTTGCGAACTGTTTATGTGATGCTGTGGCAAAAGTGTATCATGAGTTGACAAATGACACAAGTGTGAGTAAGCAATGTGAAAACTGTGAAGTACCACACCATTGGCTTGAGAAGGGAATGTCAGCCACAAATGTTCAAGAGAGCAGACCAACACGCTACAGTGGAGGAGCTCACCAACAAAATGAACCAGGGGGCACATGTGTGTCTAAAACAACAGTTCAGCAATTCCTACTGCATATGGGGCTTCAAGGCAGACTGATGTCACTGCACCTCTTCTAACGAAGTTGCATCAGCAGAGAAAGGTTTAACGGCAATAAAGGAATTGGACCTCTGCTAACTTTGCCATGTCAGGCGAGAAACATCAGAGAACAAACAACCTGCAACTATTGCTGGAAGAACACAAGCTGGTGGTGGCAGCGTTATGTTCTGGGGAATGTTTTCGTGGCATTCTTCAGGCTTGCTCATCATGTAGAAGACACTTTCAACTGATTTGGGTATAAATCCATCCCTGCAGATCACGGGCACCAATGCATGCTAATTGTCTTCCCTGGGGCAGATGGATCTTCCAGCAAGCCAATGCGACATGTCACACAGCTAAAAATATCTGACACTGGTTGAAAGAGCATGACCAAGGATCCTGAGTACTATCCCGGTCCATTCATTCTGTAGACTTGAACCCAATAGAGCATCTGTGGGACCACCTTGTTTGTTATGTTTGCTCTATGGATCCTCCACAATGCACCCTCCAGCAGCTATGGGATGCACTGCAAACAGCATAGATTCAGATACCTATGACAACCTACCATGACCTTATTGAGCCACTCCCAGCGCGTCTAGGTGCTGTCCATACAGCACACGGCGGTTAGTCTGAATATTAGTTGGTGGTTATAATAATGTGACTCAACTGTGTATATTCACTATATAAAATTAGCAAATAAGTTTTGATCATTTGAGCCCCTCCACCACGCCAAGGTGACCACAATCTGGGTGGGGACTTAACTCTATGATACCTCTCTCTGTGCAATCTGGCCTCTCAATTCAGGGTAAGCAGACTGCACATGTATACTTTGTTTACTCCCTTTGTTACATCTTCCTGTGCCAACAGTCCTCTGAATTCAGGAAGAGCAGAATACAGCTATATATACTGCAATAATTACAAACAGCCTGTAGAAAGAATCGGTTAACTAAGAGTGCACAAGCAAAATGGAGGCAGCCACACCTCTTAGAACATACTACAAAGACAGAATACAGTTGGCTTTAGTGGAGAAGCTTGACCAGCAGTTAAAGGTTAACCCCTGTGAACATTTTCTATACTTGGGAAGGAGGTGGAGGCTAATTGCCATTAAAGTATAAAGCATAAGCATTGCAGAATTGTAGATCAGAAGGGTTGATTAGAACCAGCAATATGTTCTGCACAATTACAAAAAGGGGAAAAGGGGAAACCAACAGATATGAAGCCCCTTTTCCTGCAGCTTGACAAGCAAGGACTTGTGAGCTGAGCAGAGCTGTAAGACCTTTTTGGGTAGATTTGAGAAAAGGGAAACAAGAGCCCTCTAAAACTCATCAGTCTTTGAAGAATGGCTGCAACAAGTAATGTCTCCTCAATGACAATTGAAGTGGGTACAATGTCCCCTAGGAGTTTTCAAAATAGGTTCTCCAGAATCTTAGGCAGAGATGGCAAGTTTTTGGAATTTGGCAGCAAAGATTGGATAGTGCTAAATATTCTAGGGGCACACCCCTAACTGGTCCCAATAGGACCTCTATTGTAGGTTGCTGGCAATTCATTTATAAACTTCTAGATGGAATAATAGAGAAATAGTATAACATAGAGTTATATGATTACGTGTTATAACTGTAGGTGAGAAACATGAATAGAGAGAGAGTCAGGGGAGCCATCTGCCAAGTCTGCAGGGGGATCCACCTCTGAAGTAGAGTTTGCAGAATGTAAAGGCACCTTTACAAGAGGAGGCTAGGGTTCACCTTGCTCTGAATCCTCTCCTGTGACTGCTGAAGGAACAATGTTTCAGTAGCAACACAGTTCCTGGGTTGTATAAGAAGGCTGTATCAGCCATAGCCATTGAGACTGGCAGGGAGAGAAAAGGCAATATATCAGTGTCACCATCTGTCGCTGGCTATTCTGGCTATTGGTGTTCTCCATATTGCTGTTGGTGAGAAGGTCTCTTCGCATGCCCCTATTTTTGATGTTTTTGCCCATTTAGTGAAACAGGGGAGCAAAAAAAACAAAGGCATTAAGCACAGCCCCAAAGAGCCATGACAGTTCCTGCTGTGTGCCAAGCGCCACCCCCCCACCCCCCAGTACACCTCTCTCAGGCAACTGAAGATTGTAACTCATTGTTATAGTTCTCCTAGTGATTGCTATTACCCCATTGAATCAGTTTACAAAGATATTATGGGGGTAATTTATGACCAGATATATGCCATTTTTGTGGTGTATATCTGACGCAGATTCTGTCACATAACATGGTGCAGCAGAATCTGCTACCTCTTCCCAGCTCATGCCAGATCTAAAAAAGTGGGCGTGGTGTGGGTGGGAAGGGGGCGGGGTGGCAGGCCCGTCTCATTCATCATTTTTTAGGCTTGGTTTAGGCATAGAAAATGATCTAAATGTAAGACAGCAAGAAAGCTGTCTTTCATTTAGAATCAGCACAGGCAATCCACCATCAGATAATAGGGCCTATTAAGACCGGCGTCTGAAATGCCGATCTTAATAAATGTGTCCCTATGTTCCCAGGAGATTTACACCTACAGTATGCCATATTCTTCCAATTCCTAATGGCTGATATAACTGTAATCCAAAGGACTTCCGGTAACTTGGAAATTTTCATGTATCTATCCCCTGACTGTTAATTTTCAATAATTTTGTTGTTTCAAATGTTCTTATAGTGTCATTTTTGCCAAGTTTCTGCCACGGTTAAAGTTGTATTTCTACTGCATTGACTTGGAACCCCTTGTCTGCACCGTTGATCTCCTATTAACTTGTTGTACGAGGATTTAAAGGGGTTGACCCAACTCAGACATTGATGGCATATCAGTAGAATCTGCCAACAATGTCAGATAGGTGCGGGTTCCACCTCTGGGACCCACTCCTATCTCTAGAACGGGACCCCAAAGTGAAGTAGAGCACACCATGCATGTGCAGGGTGCTCTCTATTTATCTCCACTAATCCATTCACCGCTATCAGACTGCTGGAAATAGTTGAGCCGGCGTTCGGCTATTCTTGGAAATCTCATAGCAGTGAACAGAGGATGGCTGCACATGTGTGGCTGCTCTCAGTTCTCTTTAGGGGCCCCAGAGGTGGGATCTGCATCTATCTGACATCATTGGCATATCCTAGTGATATCCCATCAGTCTGAAATGGGAAAACCCCTTTAAGTGTATCATATTGGAGTATATGGAAAAAGTACCCAAGAAGTCTCACTCTTACCACTGAGATTCAATGCTGATGTGTATGTGTGTGATAACATCTTACATCAGATTTCATAAACTCTAGCTAGAAAGTCAAGAAACGTCAATGCACAGAAAAGTATGAGAACAATCCCAGTGTAATTCACCAATTTGTCTTATTTTTGCATGTAGATTCCATTACTATGACAGCAGTCACATTCAATAACTTTTAAAGTAAGTCATTCCACCCCCTGAGGTAATCTCACTCTCCCAAATTAGCTAACTGTGGTGGAATAACTAATGCGGCATTAATGGCACTGGAGTGGATAGTATTCTTCTAAGTTAGTTGTTAATCTGTTTGGGTAATCCGTTGTTCATACTGAGAGACTAATCCATATCGAGCTCTGGATTATGAGAAGAATGCCTAGAGAGAGAAGATCAGCTGTGACAGAATGCAATGCTGGATTTCGGAGCAGTTGTGAAGAGGGATTAGGACGGAGAGCAGTGAATTTAAAAATAGAATTAGAGGCTTGGGGAGGTTATGAAATGGAAAGGGCTGTATGAGATATATACTGGTATCAAAATTGAAATGGGCAAGTACTTATGAGAACTGGGACAATTCTTAATAATTATTAACTATAATGTAATAATACTGATGCCCCATTCATTCATCACTTCTAGGGAGTATTCCAATACTGTGGTGATTTGATAGTAATGATACTTACTAATGAATTCTCTGTTTATGTTATTATAATTTAGAAAAAGATTACTAGACCAAAATTGGAGTAATATATACATATTTAGTTACATTACATTTACTATTATTTCTGTATTATTAGTGTCAGGAGAACGCCGTAAAGAACAAAAAATAAAAACGACGCCAGAACAGCCAATTTTGTGATTAACTTGCTTCAAGCGATCAAATATCATTTGTACCCCATTTGTACCAAGAAAACTGTCACCGTATCCCGTAGTTTCCAAAATATCACTTTTTGTGAGTTTGTACTGTAGGACTGCATCAGGGGGGCCTTCAAATGCAACAATGCAACTTAAAATTATCCCAGTTTAATCTTCCCTCCAAAATCCATATGGCACCCTCCCATACAGCAGTTTTCGACCACATATGGGGTGTTTCTATAAACTTCAGAATCAGGGTAATAAATATTGAGTTTTATTTGGCTGTTAACCCTTTCTGTGTTACCAGAAAAATAGATAAAAATGGAAAATCGGGAAAAAAAGTGACATTTTGAAATTTCACTTCTATATTCTTTAAATTCTTATGGAAAACCTAAACGGTTAACAAAGTTTTAAAATCAGTTTTAAATAATATGAGGGGAGCAGGTTCTAAAATAGTGTCATATATGGGTAATTTCTACTGTGTAAAAATTAGTCCTTAAAAACGTGGGTTGGGAGATTTTCTTTAAATTTTCAAAATTGCTTCTAAAATTCAAAGCCTTCTAACGTCATATAAACATAACATAAAAAGACATATACAAAATTATGCCAACATAAAGTAGACATATGGGGAATGTTAAGTAATGTTATGAGGTATCACTATGCCTCTTAAAAGCAGAGAAATCTAAATTTTGAAAATAGTGAATTTTTCCAATTTTTTTGTAAATTTGGGGGTTTTTTTTAGAAAAAAAGGTAAAACATATTGACAAGTTTACCACTGACATGAAGCACAATGTGTCAAGAGAAAATATTCTCAGAATGGCTTGGATAAGTAGAAGCATTCCAGAGTTATTACCACATAAAGTGAAACATGCCAGATTTCCAAAATGTGGTTTGGTCCTTATGGTGAAAACTGGCTTGGTCTTGAAGGGGGTTTAACCTGCTGACAAGGGTAGAAATGTTGTGATCTGGCCAGCACAAATGTATGAGAGTGAGGCATTTAGACAACTGATTCAATCTGGCTTTTATAGATACCTGGAACAAAATCCAACAGCCAAATGTAAATTGGATGCCATCTTACAAATGGGGTTCAAAAACAGATTCTCAGTCCCGAATTAATGGAGGGCTTAGTGGTGGACCATCCAGTGACACCTACCATTTATCTATTGCCTAAAGTGCATAAAAGTTTGGACAAAACCCTGGTCGCCTGATTGTATCAAGTATTGGGGGTTTGTGCAAGGAGGTCTCTAGATTGTCAATTTTTATTTGCAGAGGTGTGTGAAGACCCTGTCATCCTTCACCAGGGTACATCTGATATATTGAGACGTTTCAATGGTATCTATCTGAAGGACAACATGTACTTGGTCACCTGCAATGTGGAGCCCCTGTACACGTCGATATGCCACGACCATGGCATCAGGGCTTCCATATTTTTTCTACAAATGACGCCTGATTTGATTGAGTGTATCCTTCTATTATTAGATTTTATTTTGAAACATAACTTCCTTGTGTTCAAGGACTGCAGCTTCCTGCACCCTTGTATGCTAATCTCTTCCTGGAGCTGTAGGAGAGGGATCAGGTCCAGAATACTGGTGATTACGGCTCGGTGGTCTCCTGGTTGAGGTATATCAACGATATTTTGTTCATTTGGCAGGGCTCCATGTCGAATTTGGAACAATTTTTAGAACAGTTGAATTCCAATGAGCTGAATATCAAATTAACATGGAAGTACAGTCACTCCCAGGTTAAGTTCCTTGATGTCCTTATCATCACTGGGGATGGGGGGATTTAAGGGTCTCTACAAACCTATATAGGAAACCTACCTATACAAATTCCCTTTTACATGCGAGGTCCTTTCATTATCCATAGATTATCAAGGGCATTCCTGTTTGTCAGTTTTTTAGACTTCAGCGTATCTACTCCAGTGATGATAGATTTGAGACCCAGGCATGTGATTTGCAGAATAGATTTCTCAATAGAGGCTACAACCAAAGAGACATAAGAAAGGGATAACGTTAGGAATGCGCATCGTGATTCGTTACTGTTGAGTAAAATAAAAAAGACTCCAGATTTGACACCTACTGTAAAGATCTAAAGACTTGGAGAAGATCACAAAATATGGGTGCTATTCTCCCCAGCAGCCATTATATTCCACCAGTAGAACGCAATGTCTTTGGCAGCCATGTGTGAATTGCCTAGCCTGTCAATATATGGTTAGAACGTTTGAGTTCCTCGATTCATCAAGGAGACCCGAATATAGAATTGTGCACCATGTAACATAGTAACATAGTAACATAGTTTGTAAGGCCGAAAAAAGACATCTGTCCATCCAGTTCAGCCTGTTTTCCTACAAGTTGATCCAGAGGAAGGCAAAAAAAAACCCTGTGAGGTAGAAGCCAATTTTCCTCACTTTAGGGGGAAAAATTCCTTCCCGACTCCAATCAGGCAATCAGAATAACTCCCTGGATCAACGACCCCTCTCTAGTAACTATAACCTGTAATACCCTCCAGAAATACATCCAGGCCCTTCTTGAACTCTTTTAGTGAACTTACCATCACCACCTCCTCAGGCAGAGAGTTCCATAGTCTCACTGCTCTTACCGTAAAGAATCCTCTTCTATGTTTGTGTACAAACCTTCTTTCCTCCAGACGCAGAGGATGTCCCCTCGTCACAGTCACAGTCCTCGGAATAAATAGATGATGGGAGAGATCTCTGTACTGACCCCTGATATATTTATACATGGTTATTAGATCTCCCCTCAGTCGTCTTTTTTCTAAAGTGAATAACCCTAATTTTGATAATCTTTCTGGGTACTTTAGTCCACCCATTCCAGTTATTACTTTAGTTGCCCTCCTCTGAACCCTCTCCAGCTCTGCTATGTCTGCCTTGTTCACAGGAGCCCAGAACTGTACACAGTACTCCATGTGTGGTCTGACTAGTGATTTGTAAAGTTGCAGGACTATGTTCTCATCACGGGCATCTATGCCCCTTTTGATGCAACCCATTATCTTATTGGAAAACACCAAATTGGTGTGTTGAGAAACAAAGCACAAACCTACAAAATGCACAGAAAGTCTCAACACCACTAGGCTAAAGCAATGACATAATCTTTATTATGAATATATAACACAGATACATATAAAAGAATAAGTTAAAAAAAATTCAGCGGCGGGAATAGCATAAATAAAGCAGAAACACTGGTATCAAAGGATTAAAGCCACAGCACAACATATGACCGCATTGCTATACATAGTAAAGTGCATAGTGCAAAGACATACAAACAATGTGATGTCAGTCACAAGGAGCCTGGTGCAAACAAAGCACCATAGATCCAGATGAACCAAACACCATACAAGTCAATAAGCAGATAGAAGTATACCAACCAGTGAGACCGCGTATGATCACCCCAACGTACGTTTCGCACAGTTGCTTCCTCAGGGAGTGTGATACTTGGTAAGATTCAGTCCTATATATATCGCCCACAATTGATACAGATATCCTCCACCTGAGTGCATGCATTCCAGGGTGGAACCCATGATGTCACTTCCCCTGAACCCAGAAGTCGTTCTTACATAGAAATGCCCATCATAAACCTCAGTATACATAATAGGATGTGTACTACATCGATAATCAAATGCTCATAGATGTCAATAATCACAGTAACCAACTACCCTCGCTTAATAAGAATCTATAGAACGTAGTACAACGGAGCTCCCGACATCTCGCGGAATGCGAGACTACGGGAGATCACATGACCGCAGATGCGCTCCAGAGTGGAACGCAACCGACGGAAAAGCCGGCCGGCTTACCAAGAGCAGCGCTGCAACCTCCTATCTCCTATACCCAGCCCACAGTAGCGTGATCTCCCATACAGTCCTAATTCATTCAACCTGAAGATATCATAAAAAAACAATGACATATGCATCCATAATATATCCATAAGAGGATGCCAAGATATAACAGCGGATGAATGAATAGTGTCAAAACGCGAATAAATAAATCGGTGAAAAATGTGACCAAAAAAATGAATCAAAAGAAAAAGAATATGATGGAAATGTGATGAATTGATACCAAAAATATAAAGATAAGAAAAAATGGTGAGAAAAATATGAATAAAGCAATTGTAAAAAATATGATGAATGAGTGTGTGAATAGGATATGAATAAAAACAAAATGTGAGATAAGTGGGTGGATCTGTGAAAAATGGTGTGACCAAGAAGTGAAGAGGAAAAACGAAAGTGATGTGAATGTGATGAATGAATGCAAAAAAGGATGAAAAAAAAAAAAAAAATTTATGAGTGAAAAAATGTGGCCAAAAGAAGAAATAATACTAAATGCATAAATGTGAGGACAACGAGTGAAATGTGAAACAAAGATGTGAAACTGAAAGTGAAATGGGTGTATCATGTGTAAATATGGATGTAGAAAAATAAAATAAAAGTGAGAAGTGTGTGAAACTGAAAAAAAAAAAAAATAAATAAAAATAAAAAAATAAAAAAAATAAAAAAAATAAAAAAAATAAAAATAAATAAATAAAAAAATAAATAAAAAAATGAATAAAAAATGTGTAATTAATAAGATCAAAAACGGAAGACCACCCCCACAGGAACCGGAGGAAGGCAGGAAAAAGCGGCATCCAATATTTCATATGGCGTAGTCTCTTCAGGGCAAAATGACTAAGGTAATAGTCCCAAGGGGCATAGAATAAATGCACACAGATACCTATAAAACAAAAATAAAAAACACGTTAAAAGCATGGTACACCATGGTATGACCCATGGTGTACAAGGACATGATAAACAGGAATATACATAAAACTAATACATCGAACAAATCGAACAAATACATAGAATCGAAACTATCCAATGGAACATCAAAGAAAAGAGGCAAAGCTCAAACTTTCATTAAGCCCTTTAGGTGACATTGTGTCCAATGTAAAAATCCATCTGGACTCTTTTTGGGCTAGGATCTTCTTCCAATCGCCACCCCGCTCCCCAATCAAAACACGATCAATTCCCCTTACCTTTAACAGGGAACCATCGCAGTTGTGATGGGTCTTGAAATGGCGAGGGATTGTCTTGAGTTTTGATATGTCTCTCTCTTCCACAGCAGCCCCAATTCCCAACACGTGTTCCCGTGTACGTCTCCTCAGTTCTCGTGAAGTAAGGCCAACATAGCGAAGGTTGCATGGGCACGATGCCACATAAATAACTCCAATCGTTGAACAGGTGATTGTATGTGTAATTGTATACACTTTGTTGCCAGAGTGATCATTGAATGAATTGGTCCTCTCAATGTTCGGGCATGCCACGCATCTCCCACACGGATAACAACCCCATTTTGGGCCTTTTGATCCAAAAGCATAAGCAAAACGTTTGCCTTGATAGTGACTCCGTACTAGCATATCACGCAAGTTCTGTTCCCTTCTATACGTCACTGACGGATTTGTGGGTAAATAATTTTTCAGGACCGAATCTGTCCGAAGAATGTTCCAATATTTACAAAGGATTTTCCTCACCTCATTATGCCCTGAGTTAAAGGATGTGATGAATCGTGGAATTTGTTCAATGTCCCCCTTCAGGCGTGGTCTTTCTTGTAATAATGCATGCCTTTTGGCCTCTTTTGCTCTCCTATAGCTTCTCCACAGACCGCCCTTGTGGTACCCCCGTGCCCTGAAACGTTGGGTCAGCTCTTGTGCACGTGTCTCAAATACCTCTTCTTGGGAACAGATGCGTCTTAGCCTCAAAAATTGACCAATTGGAATGCCTTGGATCAGAGAGCGTGGATGGGAAGAAGTCGCATGAAGAAGGCTATTCACGGCCGTCGGTTTACGAAAAACGTCAGTATGAATGAAGCCCATATCGTCAACCTGTAGCTGAAGATCGAGAAAATCCATGTTACTCCTCCCCAACTTGTATGTTAATTTGATGTTAAGATCATTGTTGTTGAGTTCGTCCATGAAAATCGCCAGATCTTCCCTCGAGCCCTGCCAGACCATCAACACGTCATCAATATATCTGGCCCATAAATGGACTTTCTCGATGTGTCTGGCAGGCTCGGTTAAGAAGATCCTCCTCTCCCACAGCCCCAGGAACAGGTTAGCGTAGGACGGCGCACAGGCCGCCCCCATAGCTGTACCCTGGAGCTGCAGGTAGAGGAGGCCCTTAAAAAGAAAGAAATTGTGTGTAAGGACGAACTCAAGAAGATCCAGAATAAATGTGGAAAACTCACCCTGCAACATGGAAGAATGTAAAAAATGGGACACAGCCGCTATCCCATCTCTATGTCTGATTGATGTATATAGTGACTCCACGTCACAAGTGACCAGCCACATGTCATCCTCAAGCTGTAGACCATCAATTCTTCGCAAGGCATCCCCCGTATCCTTAAGGTAGGAAGGTAAGTTCTCCACCATGGGTCGTAACGTGAAATCAATTAATTTACACGCAGGTTCACACATGTTATTGCGGCCGGATACAATAGGGCGTCCAGGGGGGTTCGTCACATCCTTATGTACCTTCGGTAAGAGGTACAAGGTTGAGATAGTCGGATTATCCAATTTAAGGCAATTCATCTCCCGTTGTGTAATGACCCCTGAATCCACTGCTTTCTGTAAGATCATATGGAGCTCACCCTGAAATTGGTACAAAGGGTTAAATGTGAGTCTTTTGTAGCATTGGCCGTCCCGTAATTGGCGCAGAACTTCCCTCTCATATAACATGGTCGGCCACACCACAACATTACCCCCCTTATCAGCGGGTTTAATCACAACTCCATTTAACTTACTGAGTTCTTTAAGTGCACCCTGTTGTGCAGTCGTCAGATTCCTTCCATAGGAGGTCCTCGGGACCTTCTTAAGGTCTTCGGTAACCAATTTGACAAACACATCAATGCTTGGATATAATGTAAAAGGAGGGAACTTTTTAGATTTAGGTATAAGATTTTTAGGAAATCTGTTCACCTCATTGGAAAGTTCTTGCTCATCCAATAATTCGTACAGGATCCGAACCGCCCTCTGTTCACTCTCAGTGTCTAACGATGGTTCACATGTTGGTCTATGGTAAAATCTCTTAAAAACCAGCTTTCTGGCGAAGAGGTTCAAGTCCTTAATTGCTGTGAAAACATCAAAACGGTGTTCAGGAATAAAGTTCAGGCCAAGGCTCAAAACCTCCACCTGAGGCTGGGTTAGCAATATATTAGATAAATTAATTACCTGAACCTTTTCATCCTGTTTTTCAAAACCAAGTTGAGGGCGTTTTGCCCGATGGGCCGGGCTCTCTTCCTTGCGTTTTCTTACTGCACGTCGTGTATCACCTCTTTGTATGCCACGTGCACTCTCCATCGAGGCCGCAGAGGACACAGAAGAGCTCCGGCTTCTCATATCAGAGCCACGCCGCTTCCATCTATATACCCGATTATTTTCAAAATCCGCCAAATCACGCTGGAATTTTTTAAGTTTTTGCTCCTTAATCTGTTTTTCCCACAGGTTATGCGCTTGGTCAAGATCATATTTCAGTTGTTCCCAATCCTCTTCACTCAATTGTTGTTTGAGGAGATTTTTCGTAGACACAATCTCCTTACCAACTTCCTCAAAGGATGTATTGTTGGCCGTAATGAGAAGTTTCAGAAAAGACATAGAGCAAACATTACACACTTCCTCCCATCTATTGGAGAACCCCTCAATTTCTTGACCATATGATGGAAAAATCTGAACCCTAAGGCCACGAGGGATCATATTCTTGGCCACATATTGTTCCATGGATACTCGATTCCACCAAATACGTAAACGCTTGTGAAGCAGATTCTTTAAGGTTCCCTTTAGTTCTCGTATATTCCTAGATTCCTCATTATGCATATTGCCGCCACCACCATTAAAAATCTCTTGTGCCTGGGTTTGCCAGGTCAGTTCTCTAGCGCGAAAATCCATGATAGGATATATAACTTCTGTAAGAGATAAAAAATTATCGCATACAGGGACAAGAAAACACCAAATTGGTGTGTTGAGAAACAAAGCACAAACCTACAAAATGCACAGAAAGTCTCAACACCACTAGGCTAAAGCAATGACATAATCTTTATTATGAATATATAACACAGATACATATAAAAGAATAAGTTAAAAAAAATTCAGCGGCGGGAATAGCATAAATAAAGCAGAAACACTGGTATCAAAGGATTAAAGCCACAGCACAACATATGACCGCATTGCTATACATAGTAAAGTGCATAGTGCAAAGACATACAAACAATGTGATGTCAGTCACAAGGAGCCTGGTGCAAACAAAGCACCATAGATCCAGATGAACCAAACACCATACAAGTCAATAAGCAGATAGAAGTATACCAACCAGTGAGACCGCGTATGATCACCCCAACGTACGTTTCGCACAGTTGCTTCCTCAGGGAGTGTGATACTTGGTAAGATTCAGTCCTATATATATCGCCCACAATTGATACAGATATCCTCCACCTGAGTGCATGCATTCCAGGGTGGAACCCATGATGTCACTTCCCCTGAACCCAGAAGTCGTTCTTACATAGAAATGCCCATCATAAACCTCAGTATACATAATAGGATGTGTACTACATCGATAATCAAATGCTCATAGATGTCAATAATCACAGTAACCAACTACCCTCGCTTAATAAGAATCTATAGAACGTAGTACAACGGAGCTCCCGACATCTCGCGGAATGCGAGACTACGGGAGATCACATGACCGCAGATGCGCTCCAGAGTGGAACGCAACCGACGGAAAAGCCGGCCGGCTTACCAAGAGCAGCGCTGCAACCTCCTATCTCCTATACCCAGCCCACAGTAGCGTGATCTCCCATACAGTCCTAATTCATTCAACCTGAAGATATCATAAAAAAACAATGACATATGCATCCATAATATATCCATAAGAGGATGCCAAGATATAACAGCGGATGAATGAATAGTGTCAAAACGCGAATAAATAAATCGGTGAAAAATGTGACCAAAAAAATGAATCAAAAGAAAAAGAATATGATGGAAATGTGATGAATTGATACCAAAAATATAAAGATAAGAAAAAATGGTGAGAAAAATATGAATAAAGCAATTGTAAAAAAATATGATGAATGAGTGTGTGAATAGGATATGAATAAAAACAAAATGTGAGATAAGTGGGTGGATCTGTGAAAAATGGTGTGACCAAGAAGTGAAGAGGAAAAACGAAAGTGATGTGAATGTGATGAATGAATGCAAAAAAGGATGAAAAAAAAAAAAAAATTTATGAGTGAAAAAATGTGGCCAAAAGAAGAAATAATACTAAATGCATAAATGTGAGGACAACGAGTGAAATGTGAAACAAAGATGTGAAACTGAAAGTGAAATGGGTGTATCATGTGTAAATATGGATGTAGAAAAATAAAATAAAAGTGAGAAGTGTGTGAAACTGAAAAAAAAAAATAAATAAAAATAAAAAAAATAAAAAAATAAAAAAATAAAAAAAATAAAAATAAATAAATAAAAAAATAAATAAAAAAATGAATAAAAAATGTGTAATTAATAAGATCAAAAACGGAAGACCACCCCCACAGGAACCGGAGGAAGGCAGGAAAAAGCGGCATCCAATATTTCATATGGCGTAGTCTCTTCAGGGCAAAATGACTAAGGTAATAGTCCCAAGGGGCATAGAATAAATGCACACAGATACCTATAAAACAAAACATTTTTGTTTTATAGGTATCTGTGTGCATTTATTCTATGCCCCTTGGGACTATTACCTTAGTCATTTTGCCCTGAAGAGACTACGCCATATGAAATATTGGATGCCGCTTTTTCCTGCCTTCCTCCGGTTCCTGTGGGGGTGGTCTTCCGTTTTTGATCTTATTAATTACACATTTTTTATTCATTTTTTTATTTATTTTTTTATTTTTATTTTTTTTATTTTTTTTATTTTTTTTATTTTTATTTTTTTTTTTTTTTCAGTTTCACACACTTCTCACTTTTATTTTATTTTCTACATCCATATTTACACATGATACACCCATTTCACTTTCAGTTTCACATCTTTGTTTCACATTTCACTCGTTGTCCTCACATTTATGCATTTAGTATTATTTCTTCTTTTGGCCACATTTTTTCACTCATAAATTTTTTTTTTTTCATCCTTTTTTGCATTCATTCATCACATTCACATCACTTTCGTTTTTCCTCTTCACTTCTTGGTCACACCATTTTTCACAGATCCACCCACTTATCTCACATTTTGTTTTTATTCATATCCTATTCACACACTCATTCATCATATTTTTTTACAATTGCTTTATTCATATTTTTCTCACCATTTTTTCTTATCTTTATATTTTTGGTATCAATTCATCACATTTCCATCATATTCTTTTTCTTTTGATTCATTTTTTTGGTCACATTTTTCACCGATTTATTTATTCGCGTTTTGACACTATTCATTCATCCGCTGTTATATCTTGGCATCCTCTTATGGATATATTATGGATGCATATGTCATTGTTTTTTTATGATATCTTCAGGTTGAATGAATTAGGACTGTATGGGAGATCACGCTACTGTGGGCTGGGTATAGGAGATAGGAGGTTGCAGCGCTGCTCTTGGTAAGCCGGCCGGCTTTTCCGTCGGTTGCGTTCCACTCTGGAGCGCATCTGCGGTCATGTGATCTCCCGTAGTCTCGCATTCCGCGAGATGTCGGGAGCTCCGTTGTACTACGTTCTATAGATTCTTATTAAGCGAGGGTAGTTGGTTACTGTGATTATTGACATCTATGAGCATTTGATTATCGATGTAGTACACATCCTATTATGTATACTGAGGTTTATGATGGGCATTTCTATGTAAGAACGACTTCTGGGTTCAGGGGAAGTGACATCATGGGTTCCACCCTGGAATGCATGCACTCAGGTGGAGGATATCTGTATCAATTGTGGGCGATATATATAGGACTGAATCTTACCAAGTATCACACTCCCTGAGGAAGCAACTGTGCGAAACGTACGTTGGGGTGATCATACGCGGTCTCACTGGTTGGTATACTTCTATCTGCTTATTGACTTGTATGGTGTTTGGTTCATCTGGATCTATGGTGCTTTGTTTGCACCAGGCTCCTTGTGACTGACATCACATTGTTTGTATGTCTTTGCACTATGCACTTTACTATGTATAGCAATGCGGTCATATGTTGTGCTGTGGCTTTAATCCTTTGATACCAGTGTTTCTGCTTTATTTATGCTATTCCCGCCGCTGAATTTTTTTTAACTTATTCTTTTATATGTATCTGTGTTATATATTCATAATAAAGATTATGTCATTGCTTTAGCCTAGTGGTGTTGAGACTTTCTGTGCATTTTGTAGGTTTGTCCATTATCTTATTGGCCTTGGCAGCAGCTGTCTGGCACTGGCTTCTACAGCTTATTTTGCTGTTCACTAAAATTCCTAGGTCCTTTTCCATGTCAGAGTTACCCAGTGCTTTACCATTTAGTATGTACTGGTGACTTGCATTATTCCTTCCCATATGCATAACCTTACATTTGTCAGTGTTAAACCTCATCTGCCACTTTTCTGACCAAGCCTCCAGTCTATCCAGATCCTGCTGTAGCAGTGCACTGTCCTCCTCTGTGTTAATTACTTTACACAGTTTAGTGTCATCTGCAAAAATTGATATTTTACTATGCAAACCTTCTACAATATCATTGATAAATATATTGAAGAGAATAGGACCCAATACAGACCCCTGTGGTACCCCACTAGTGACAGTGACCCAATCTGAGTATCTACCGTTAATAACCACCCTCTGTTTTCTATCACTGAGCCAGTTACTTACCCACATACAGACTTTTTCTCCCAGGCCAAGCATTCTCATTTTGTATACTAACCTTTTATGTGGTACCGTGTCAAACGCTTTGGAGAAGTCCAAATATACGACATCCATTGAGTCGCCGCGGTCAAGTCTAGAACTTACCTCCTCATAGAAACTGATTAAATTGGTTTGACATGACCGATCCTTCATGAAGCCATGCTGATACGGAGTTATTTACTTATTTTCATTGAGGTACTCCAAGATAGCATCTCTCAGAAAACCTTCAAACAGTTTACCCACAACAGAAGTTAAACTTACTGGCCTATAGTTTCCGGGCTCTGTTTTTGGACCCTTTTTGAATATTGGCACCACATTTGCTATGCGCCAATCCTGTGGAACACTCCCCGTCAGTATAGAGTCCTTAAATATCAGAAATAAGGGTCTGTCGATGACATTACTTAATTCTCTTAGGATACGGGGGTGTATGCCATCCGGTCCTGGTGATTTGTCTATTTTAATATTTTTAAGACGTTGCTGTACCTCTTCCTGGGTCAGAGAGGACACTTTTAAAGGGAAGACACTTTTAAATTTACTTTTATACTCTGCATTTCATCTGACAGTTTATTTTCCTCAGTGAATACAATGGAGAAAAAGTTATGTAGTAGCTTCGCTTTCTCCTCATCGCTCTCTGCAACTCCCCCCTCATTACTCTGTAAGGGGCCGACACCTTCAGGTTTATACTTTTTAGTATTTATATAATTGAAGAACATTTTAGGGTTAGTTTTACTCTCTTTGGCGATTAATCTCTGTCACATGCAGAACTTCAGCAGTCAGCTATCTTGCAACTTGTCCATGTCATTTGGTGTACATTGGCATGACTATGAGGGAGCTGAGGGTCCGTGTGCTGAAATATGCCAGCAATATTAGATCAGCACAGTCTGCTGGCATAGAGGAACTGGGCAAACTGCAACCCGTGGCCAAGCGTTTCAAAGAAATGCACAGATGTAATCCTTAGGGCCTTCAGGTACACAGTATTGACAGAGTTATCCTAGGATATAGGGGGGGGGGACATTAAGAAGTTACTCCTACAGAAGGAGACTAAATGGATTACAATTTTAAAGACAGTTGTACCATTAGGACTTAATGAGGCTGTTAGTTTTAAGCCTTTTCTGCGCTATTTTAATAATTGGGGTAGTCTGTGTTTTTAATCAATGTTGATTTATTTTTTATTTTTTTATGTGTAGTTTTGCTAAGTGGTCACCTATTTTTTTATATATACATATATAAACTGTGTCCTGTATGTGGAGGTTTATTCAAGAAGATTTGGGACCGACAGCCTTCATCACTTACACTATTGAAGCTATAGGGTTCACTTTAGAGTGTTTAGCATTGTTCACTGGAACACAATATTGACTGTTATTCTGTTGTATTATTAGGATTTATCAATTGTTATTGCCTTTGCACTTTTTACAGATTGATTATTACACTTTTTATGTGTTATGTGATATTAACTGCACTGACACTTGTGCACAACTAGCACTAGTCACTAAGTTTCATGGTTGTTCCACTCAATGTTTGCTGCACTTGATTCTTTTTTCTTTTGCACTTTTCCTTCAGCTGTCGCTAGTGATTAATGTCGTTTATTACATCCATATATTGGTCATTTCAATTCTGAGGTGGGATGCAACCTTTGCATGCTGTGTAGTATTCCATCGCACTGTGCCCGTGTATACTCGTCTCCATGGCATGGCGCTATATACGCGCTGATGTAGTGACATTATAGATTATCACATGGGTTGCATGCTGTGTAGTATTCCATCGCACTGTGCCCGTGTATACTTGTCTCCATGGCATGATGATATACATGCGCTGATGTAGTGACATTATAGATTATCACATGGGTTGCATGCTGTGTAGTATTCCATCGCACTGTGCCCGTGTATACTTGTCTCCATGGCATGGTGATATACATGCGCTGATGTAGAGACATTATAGATTATCACATGGGTTGCATATCATGAGATGCCATTTGGACACAAGTGTGAGTGCCATTGCGTTGGATTTAACTGCAACATGCTGATGTGTGCCCCCAAAAAGCCTCAGGTGCACCACCCTTCACCACACTTCAATACAGCCTCCACACGAAGCTAGTTCGGTGGCGAAACGCTTGTTGAAGGACCTCTTTTCTTTTCACTGACCATCCTCACCTTGGGTAATGTTAGATTGTATACTGCCTGTCTGTTAATAGTTTGGGCTCATTATTGCTGTGTTATGATATTGCCTCTATTTTTGTTTCAGAGACGGCATTGCTGCTCTCTATAACAACCCTATTTAGATTGGGGACAATTTTCTTGGTTTCCTGTTCATGCCACTGTTATCTGCATTCCAGCCATTACTATAAATACACAGTGATTATCTCACTGACCCCAGTAGTTTGGGGGGTTTCTTTGGGGTGTTATTTTACCCAGACCTTGAGGTACAGATTGCAGGCAATAGTTGTATTGTATACCTCTTTGTGGCACGTAAGTGGTTCTATATATCTTTTTACAGCATCTTTTGGTTGGGCCGGTTCCTTTGACTGTGTATATGCCTCATTACATTCTAACGTCTTATGTTATACTATTATTTTTTTTCGGAGGCATCAGTGTATGCTTTTACACTGGCACTTGGATACAGCTATTGTGGTTTTGTTTGCTCTGTTCATTACTCAGTAAGCAGTAATGGGGGACTGGGTGCCCTATCTCTTTTTCACCTATTTGTAATGTGTTATTAATTGAATAAAGTTATATTTTTATACACATTGTCTATGTTCTTTATGCTAGAGCTATTAACCGTTTTTGTAGGTTGTACCGTTTGATAATGCTAGGCCCATTTATCCAACTGTGATGCTTTGCACCTGCTACCTATGGAACAAGCTCATAGAATGAGCCCACTCAATAAAACCGCTTTATGCATATGATACACAGGTACATCTTATTGCGTTAAGGCGTTAATGCCTGTGTGTGTTACCATTTATTTTGTGTATTTTGTGTATTTAAAAAGTTATTGTGTTAGATTTGCAATGTATATTTTCAGGCATGGTGAACTGGCAGGGTCTCTGGTCATGTGGACACAATATCATAGCACCAGACAGAATCCATACTACGGAGGAGTCAGGGCATATAGAGTGTGAAAAAAGTTTGTACAGAGAACCTGTCAGGTAAGTAGTGCACAGGTCCAACACTAAATGCCAAATACTAAGTAATGTTCCAGAGGAGATCTGTGGAGAGAAGCTTGGCCCTGCCAGTTTAAAAATTAGAATCCTGCTGAGCATTTGCAGACTGCTTCCAGCACCCCAATCCAGAACTGGACTGATGCCTTGCTTGGGTCTTCCAGGGAGAGTGCTCCATGACTGGAATAGGCTCTATGTATCTGGAATTGGTTATGCACCACGTCTACTATGACACAGTACAGGAACACACACTTGAATGACCTGAGCCTGTCAGAAAGAAAGTACCAAGCCTGCTACTGACAATAAGTTTACTAAGTATTGTGAGTTGCTCAGTCAGCTCATTATAGTCCACCTACCTATGTGACCATTGTAAACTGTAAACTTTAAACACCAAGCTGTGTGCATTTTTCAGTGGCCATCATGCTTTGTGTCCCAGCTGTGTCCTCTGTCACTGTGATATCCTCCAGTGGGTTACCAAGTTAGGTTTAAGAGCCATTAGAAATCAAAAAGATCTAGATTGAACCATTTACTATTGTAAATAGATAAGATATACAATAACTACATATATTGTCTTTGTGACTGTATTTTAGCATATCAATATCAAAGGTTCTGTCTGGTGGGGGTGCTAGTGCTGCAACCCCACAATCCCCATTAAAAGTTCCCTTTCTGACCCAGGAAGAAGTACAGCGGCGTCTTAAAAAGATTAAAATAGACAAATCACCGGAACCAGATGGCATACACCCCCGTATCCTAAGAGAAGTAATAGTCATAGCCAGACCCTTATTTCTGATATTTAAGGACTCTTATACTGACAGGGAGTGTTCCACAGGATTGGTGTTTAGCAAATGTGGTGCCAATATTAAAAAAGGGTCCAAAAACAGAGTCCGGAAACTATAGGCCAGTAAGTTTAACATCTGTCGTGGATAAACTGTTTGAAGGTTTTCTAAGAGATGTACCTCAATGAAAATAAGCAAATAACTCTGTATCAGCATGGCTTCATGAGGGATCGGTCATGTCAAACCAATTTAATCAGTTTCTATGAGGAGGTAAGTTCTAGACTTGACCGCGGCAAATCAATGGATGTCGTATATCTGGACTTCTCCAAAGCAGTTGACACTGTACCACATAAAAGGTTAGTATATAAAATGAGAATGCTTGGACTGAAGGAAAATGTCTGTATGTGGGTAAGTAACTGGCTCAGTGATAGAAAACAGAGGGTGGTTATTAACGGCACACACTCAGATTGGGTCACTGTCACTAGTAGGGTACCACAGGGGTCAGTATTGGGCTCTATTCTCTTCAATATATTTATTAATGATCTTGTAGAAGGCTTGCACAGTAAAATATCAATTTTTGCAGATGACACTAAACTGTGTAAAGTAATTAACTAAGAGGACAGTACACTACTACAGATGGATCTGGATAGATTGGAGGCTTGGGCAGAGAAGTGGCAGATGAGGTTTAACACTGACAAATGTATGGTTATGCACATAGGAAGGAATAATGCAAGTCACCAATACATACTAAATGGTAAAACACTGGGTAACACTGACATGGAAAAGGACTTAGGAATTTTATTGAACAGCAAACTAAGCTATAGAAACCAGTGTCAGACAGCTGCTGCCAAGGCCAATAAGATAATGGGTTGCATCAAAAGAGGCATAGATGCCCATGATGAGAACATAGTCCTGCCACTTTACAAATCACTAGTCAGACCACACATGGAGTACTGTGTACAGTTCTGGGCTCCTGTAAACAAGGTGGACATAGCAGAGCTGGAGAGGGTTCAGAGGAGGGCAACTAAAGTAATAACTGGAATGGGTGGACTACAGTACCCAGAAAGATTATCAAAATTAGGGTTATTTACTTTAGAAATAAGACAACTGAGGGGAGATCTAATAACTATGTATAAATATATCAGGGGTCAGTACAGAGATCTCTCCCATTATCTATTTATCCCCAGGACTGTGACTGTGACGAGGGGATATCCTCTGCGTCTGGAGGAAAGAAGGTTTGTACACAAACATACAGTAGAAGAGGATTCTTTACGGTAAGAGCAGTAAGACTATGGAACTCTCTCCCTAAGGAGGTGGTGATGATGAGTTCACTAAAAGAGTCCAAGAGGGCCTGGATGTATTTCTGGAGTGTAATAATATTATAGGTTATAGTTACTAGAGATGGGTCGTTGATCCAGGGAGTTATTCTGATTGCCTGATTGGAAGGAATTTTTTTCCCCTAAAGTGAGGAAAATTGGCTTCTACCTCACAGGGTTTTTTTGCCTTCCTTTGGATCAACCTGCAGGATAACAGGCCAAACTGGATGGACAGATGTCTTTTTTTGGTCTTAAAAACTATGTTATTGTGTTACTAAAAGGAGGAGAGGGCGGAGTCTCCTTATTTTAAGAAACAAATTCAATATTCAATATATATAATATTCAATATTAGAGTGTCACAGAGTGTCATCAGCAGGTTCCTTGCTTCGGCAAGCATCAGTGAGTTCGGTGTGCTTGCTTCAGCAACACATATACTAAAATTGGAACGATACAGAGAAGATTAGCATGGATGATACGCAAATTCGTGAAGCGTTCCATATTTCAAATGTTAACAAAGAAATCCTCTATCTGAGTATCGTATTGGCAGTTCTGTGTTAACAAAGACTTCAGAAGAGAAGGATTTGGGGGTAGTCATCTCTGACAGCATCAAAATGAGTAACCAATGCAAAAAGGCGGTAGTGAAAGCAAATCGCATGCTTGGCTGCATAGCTAGAGGCATAACAAGCAGAAAGAGGTAGATTGTGATCCCTCTGTATAGAGCTCTAGTGAGACCACATCTGGAATACTGTGTTCAATTCTGGAGACCTCACCTGCAAAAGGATATTGCTAAAATAGAACGGGTTCAAAGAAGAGCTACAAAAATGGTGGAAGGTCTAAAGCATAGAACTTATCAAGAAAGACTCAGAGTTCTTTATATGTATAGTCTGGAGGAAAGAAGAGAAAGGGGGGACATGATTGAAACCTTTAAATATATTAAAGGACTGAATAACGTTCAGGAGGGAAGGGTTTTTAAAGGGGTTCTCCGGGAATTAAGGACATAAAAATACTTAAATATTACTTCATTATAAATATATTACCAAATACCTTTTATTAGTTATAATGGCTCGTTTTGTCTGGGGAGCAATCATTAGGAGAAACAAAATGGCCGCCATCCTACTATTCCACACAAAACCTGTTCTAATTACACAGGAGGACAAGTTAAAGAGCTGCGCCATCTTCCTCTCTTACTTGTCAGGGATTATGATCCTGAATACAGTTTATTATGATCTTCAGATCAATCTCTGTACGAATGGAGTTCATTTGGAGACATGAAGTACCTAGAGGATAGTAGGGGTAATGGGAAGCAGCACTTGTATGCAGTCTCCATTACCACAGTCTGTCCTGCCCATCCTCTCTGTATTTCATGTCTCCTCATGAACTCCATTCTTACAGAGATTCAGCTGCAGATCTTATCATCTGTATTCAGGGCCATGATCCTTGACAAGCAGAGAGGAGGAGGAGGCAGCTCTTTACCTCAGTGTTGTAAAGTAACTTGTCCTGCTGTGTGATTAGGACAGGTTTTGTGTGTACTAATAGCACAGCGGCCATTTTATTTCTCCTAATGATTGCTCCTTAGACAAAATAAATCATTATAGGTAATGAAAGGTATTTGGGAATATATTTATACTAAAGTAATATTTAAGTATTTTCATTTTCTTAATTGCCGGAGAACTCCTTTAATAAGAAACTGAATTCAAGAACAAGGGGGCACAATCTGAGGTTAGTTGGGGGAAAAATCAAGAACAACATTAGAAAATATTATTTCACTGAAAGAGTAGTAGAAGATTGGAACAAACTTCCAGCAGAGGTGGTTGATAAATCCACAGTAACTGAATTTAAACATGCCTGGGATAAACATGTATCTATCCTAAGATAACAATAAAGGAATCATAAAAGGGCAGACTAGATGGACCAGGTGGTCTTTTTCTGCCGTCAATCTTCTTTGTTTCTATGTTGCAACAGAGATGCAGCAAGACTGGAAGAGTCACAGAGAGGCATAGAAGTGGAAGTCCTTTGGCCACATCCCACAGTGGTGACCGCTTCATTGTGAACAAGGCCCTGCAGAACCGGATGATGAATCCCACACAACTCCAGGCACATTTAAGGGAGGTGTCACATCAGACAATGCAAAACCATTTACATCAGCGTGGTCTGCGTGGTAGATGTCATTGTCTTGCGTGGGCCAGGGAGCATCTACATTGGACAAGGGACCAGTGGGCCTCAGTGCTGTTCACTGATGAAAGTCGATTCACGCTGAGCAGAAATGATGGTCGCCAATGATGAGGTACCTCAAATGGAGTGGCCTGAACTTTCTCCAGATCTGAATCCCATTGAAAACCTATGGGATCAGTTGAGTCGCAGTGTAGAGGCTCGTAACTCCTTACCCCAGAACCTCAATGACCTGAGGTCCGCCCTTCAAGAAGAGTGGGATGCCATGCCTTAGCAGACAATAAGTCGACTTGTGAACAGCATGAGGCATCGTTTTCAAGCTGCAATTGATGCTCATGGCCACATGACAAGTTTTTGAGACATTGACATTTTTTGTGAAGGTATACCCACCACTGTTGTTGGCTTGAGATGAGGAAATCACCATTGCATGCTATACTAAAATGCCCTACTTTCATTATATAATATCTCTGTAGAGTGAACATCTTACATTTTCCATAAATTTCACAATAAAGTTTTTTTGAGTAGTGTATATTACTTCTCTTTTTTTAATTCACTCCTGGTTTTGGCTTCCAAAAACATCTCAAGATGTGGCATTGCCCTATTATAGTATTTGATAAAGCTTAGAATGCCATTCTCAGTTCAACTTGCAACTTGCAACCTGAGAGCATATGTTTTGGCTGTGTCTGACAAAAAGCTATTACAGTCACAAGCCAGGAATCTAGCTGTACTAGGGACACTATAGGGAAATATAATAGTAGGTTTTAGGGTTTTTATCAAGAAAAGCATAGCATAGAGAGTGAAGGACTAGTCATTCTGAGTTGTTTGTCATTTCATAGTTCATACAACGTGCTGGAAAATTCTGCATTAAAAAATGCTGCAACAGCTGGATGAATAGGTCACATGATAGGTTTTCTTAAGATATGGAAAACGTGGCAAGATATAAGAAGCTCCCTTGATTGAAGGGTCACCAATATAACTTATACCAACCTGACTAATCTTCCCACCCCACCCCCTACTTACCCCCTCGTCCTTACCTGTGTCTGTCTCGTCTAGTCTTTATTCTTTTATTTCTTCAATACAAGTGGGAATGACTCTGTATACTCCGATTTCTAACATTGTAAAATCCTACTTGGACATTTGGATTTGTCTAATGTGAATACTCTCCTATCTGCTCTTCTTTGACAACTTATGTCTCAGTTTGAAAATAAAACAGAGAATGTTTTTTTTAAAAAATGCTGCAACAAACTCAATTTCCTTATATAAACAGCCAGCTCGCCTTTTTTTTTTAAAGCCTCAATTTTCTACAGTTCATAGGCTTATTGCCAGCACCCCAATGGCATACATTCTGCTGCAAACGTTGAGTAATTGCCTCCTTTTTTCTAAAAAGCTTGATGTACCTTTTGTAATTGGGCATTTTCTGCACATTTCAGTGTATCAATATACCCTTGTTAGTGAACACATTGTATTACTGCAAGATACCTTTCAGTTACAGCAAAGTAAAAAATTTACTGCAATAACACCATTAGCATACCTGTATTAATGAAAGGGTTTTACTGCCAAAACTGCATTTTTATACCGTTTCAGTAAACATGTTGTATTGCTTTAAGATAACATGCAGCAGAAGCATTTTACTGTAAAAACTGTATTACTATGTCTGTATTTGTGTAAGTGCTTTACTGCAAAAACTATATTACTATACTTGTTTTAAGGGAATCTGTCAGCTCCGAAACACCTCCCAAACTAGAGAAAGTGGTGAATAGTGTAAGTGATGCTTAATGTAATTTTTTATCTTCATAATCACTTGCCTTCTGATGCTGTGCTCCCACAAAGCATCAGTAAATGTATTGAGATGACTCCTGTGCTCACACACATAATGGAAATGCATTCTACTGCTAGTTTGTGAGAGCACAATGTCAGAAGGCAAGTGAATATGAAGACAAAAATTGCATAATCAGATTCAGCATCACTTACAATATACGCAGCTTACTCTAGTTTGGGGGGCATTTTGGAGCTGACAGATTCCCTTTAAGTGAACATGTTGTATTACTTCAAGATACTGTTTAGTTACAGAAAAAGCATTTTAATGCAACAACTGACATTGTAACTTGTCAATACCAATGTGCATTGTGTTTGCAGATAGAGAAGGAAACTCAATTTGGCTTCTGTCTTTAAATTGCAGAAAAAAACACTTGCAATTCTGCTAGTAATCTGTGTACCAAACCTGTGGCTTTCATTTACAGGCTTCATAATAAAATATCTGGTAAACTGAAGAGTTCAAAATAAAAGATCCATGAATCATCAACAGCTGTAGCAGCATAAGCTATCTGGCCACTAGAAGTAGTAGCAGCAGGCCCTAGGCTTCCAATAGGCCCCACATTATTATGGAGGACAAAGAGGATGAGATTGTTGACTGGACTCACTTCTGAGTCTGACACTGCAGCAATGAGGCCAGGTCCTAATGAAACCTCCATGTTTTTGTTGGTTTGGTTCCCACACCAGGCTCTTATCCGCCTTCTCCACAACCTTCTGCATGGACATACTCCTGGGGATAGGTCATCAATAAATATAACTCGGATAACCCCTTTAAGGAGGGAAAAGAAGGAGAGAAAGAGCTAAAATTCAACAAGATATAAAAAGTTCTAGGAGACCTCACAGTGCCATAGACACATCTTAAGTAGAGATAAGCGAATCTATTCGCCGTTTCGTAGATTTGTTTTCTCCTCCGAAGCGAATCTGGATTTTTTAGGATTCGCTTCGTATTATTCGTAAATCTTCGCAAAATTTTGAATGCTTACAATACGTATGAAACGTACGTAACGTACGCATTATGCGTGAGGCAGAAAAATGACGATACGCCCCCGCAAGAGTGGGAAAGTGAAGATACGCCCCCCTCAGAACTGGAAAAAAACAGCCCGGCCCACCGGGATCTAACTATTTGCACGTATAGGGAGTGAAGACTCCTCCCTCAGTACTCCACCCTCCTCTGAACCAGTTTAGACCAGCGCTGAACACTGAGCAAGTAGCAAGCATGGCTAAAGAGCTGCATCCCAACTGGAACCAAATGGCCTTTCGGGAACCACCGACCGCTCCAGACATCAGGGTGTCACGCTCTGAACTGAAGGCGAGTAAACCACCGACAGTGTCCTTATTCTCCTTACCGCCTGCGGAGTTAGCTGCGCATCGTGAGGCGGTTCTTCGTCATCAGGCGGCTGGTGCGTCTGCTGTGGCTGGTGCGGCTGGAGCGTCTGCTGTGGCTGGTGTGGCGTCCACTTCGCCGCCCAGGAGGAGATCCACGACAACACCTTCCATAAGGCAGAACCCGATTGTGCTACCATTGGTGACAGCCCATGCGCAGACCCTCTGGGACTATAAAAACGCTGTGGAGGACTGGGTCATCCAGGTACTGGACCACCCTAGGCCGGGAGATCCTGCATTGGAACGCCGAAAGGGAAAGGTCCTGTGGTTTTCTGTTGAGAGAGGGTCTGGCTTCCTGGCAGACGATGAGGACGTAAAGGAGTATTTTGTGGGCTGCATGTCGGTGAAACGGCCATACCTGCCACAACCTCGGCACAGCCTGTACGTGGGGGATCAGGTGAAGTTCACCCCCATGGCGTCCCTGAAAGGCCCCTTTGTGACCAGGGTTACCCTCCTTTCAAAGCCACTGGTACCTACAACAGAACCTGAAGTGTGACCGGATGAACCACCAAGTCCAGGATGCTTGCGCTGCCTTCAGAAGTCCCCAGATGGCATCCTCCGGTTCAGGGAAAAGCCACAGCCGGAGCCTCTGATTCCTGGACTGCCAGCACCACCACCACCACAGTCCTTTCAGCTGGGTCAGCTGATGACAACATTGTTTACGTTCCAATCCACAGTCATCCACCAATACCAGCTGCCATGGAAGATGAATCCAGCAGCAGCCAGGGAAGCTGGGGCTACTTCCCTGGATGCAACCTTGCCAGAACTCGCCAGCGTCACCACCACCCGGACCCAGTCAAGTCCAAATTCCGGAAGAAGAGGGCACTGGAGTTCTACTACGGCAGCGATCGTGGCCTACAAGAGGCAGGAGCGTCCTCTGATGACGTTTAGCAGCAGTTCCAGCGAGAAGGACTTCAGGTCCCTTATCTGAGGAACCATTCTACTGGCTGGGTGATGTAATGGACACCTCAGGAGGACCTATGGGAGCCACACCATGGACTGCACCTGACGGATGAGAGCTAGTTGGCACTTTTTATGTTTGGTTGTTTGTATTGCCCCCATTTGACTCTCACCCAGATGGGCATGGCTGTCAGAACTCCCTCCCATTCTGTAAAAAAAAATCCCAGTTGCGCCTAAGCGCGCCTATTTTCCTTTTTCCCCCCTTCTCAGGTTATTTGGGAGCCCCCTTTGCAAAAAGGGTTCTCTATGTGCTGCTATTTTCTAATATGTATGTATTGCCCCCGTTTGACTCTCACCCAGCTGGAGTGAACATGGCTGTCAGTCAGGACTCCCCCCGATTCTGCAGAAAAGTCCCAGTTGCGCCTAATCGCGCCTATTTTACTTTTTCCACCCTTCTCAGCTTATTTGGGAGTCCCCTTTGCAAAAAGGGTTCTCTATTTGCTGCTATTTTCTATTATCCATGTGGATTACACGTTACCTGTTTGGATTACAATATTACCTCATGTGGATTCCAATTGAATTTTGGACTATGTGTTCCAGACAGTGTTTTATCATGCTAATGAGCCACGAGGAGAGACTCTAACGTATATCTGAGCCTTTTATGCTTGCAAATGTGAAATTGATTGCACTAAAATGTTTGCATACTTATGTCTTTGCTGTATTTTAGCTACACTGTTTTTACTGGTCCAGCACTTTAGCCCATTGTGTGTATTCTTTTTCAGGTACTGCAATGTATGTGTCCTATTATGCGCTTATTGTCCAGTGTTTTTAGTAAATTATGCACTTAGCTGGATAGCTAGCAGTGAGCACCTTATTTTTCTACCTCATATATACTACCTCTTAAGACTGTACGCCGCGGCCTAGCCTCGTGCATATGACCCATTCACGCGTTAATAGTACGCTAAGGATTCGTATGCACTTTTGTACGCTAATCCTTATGTATTGCATACTTTTAACTACGCTGAATGTACGTTCGTAATTTGTGCAGGAATGTTCGCAAAACAACGATTGTTTTTTTGAACGTAGATTCGACCCAATAAATTCGTTTAAGTACGAATCTTGTCAGAAATTTGGCCAATATTCGACGAAGCGAATTTTGGATGATTCGGTCATTTACAGCACTTTTGATTTGTGTAGAAATGATTCTGCCACAAAGTGAATTTTTGAAATTCAACAAATTGGATAAGAAATGAATTTCAAGAAGTTCACTCATCTCTAGCCCTGTCTGCATTGAGTCTTCTGACTGATTAGAAGAATGGAAAAATGAAAAAAAAACATCTGTTTTAACTCCACTCGTTCAAATGGGTTATTTTGAGCATCAGTTATGCTCAGGTTGCGTCAGCTTCTGTCAGTTCTGTTGGGTTTCAAGTTGAATGGAAGAAAAAGTCCACCTGTTGTTTTTTTTTTTTTTTGTTCTTCTGATGGATCAGAAGAATGGAAAGCTCAATTCAGATGGAAATAAGCTTTAATAAGTATTGCATAATTTACCTTATAATAATTCTATTATAATTAATAACAAAGAAATAACATTTAAGTCATATTGAAGATGGTACAGCTGAAAGTCCCTGAATAACTTACAGGTGTCTGCAATATAAGTGATAAGCCTATGCAATAATATATCTATGTAGTGAGTTAAAAAGAGCCTATATGCAGATGCCCCCTGAGGATAGGCAATGAAAAGGATAATTGGCTTAGTTGCCCACAGCAACCAATCCACTTTTCATTTTTCAAAAGTGTTCTGAGAAATAAAAGGTAAAAGCTGGTTGCTATAGGCAACTAAGTCCGTTTTGATACCCACTTATTTTATTTTACTTTTTTGGGGGGGTTTCATAAGTATTGAGGCTTTTGCTCCTGATTTTTACAGACGTTAGCAATAGTCTTGTATACCCCCATTTAAACTGACTAAATGCGAGTGTGTTACAATTTTTCACTTGGGGACTCACTTAAAATTTTGCCCAGGGGCACATACTGTCTGAAATCAGCCCTGCCTGGATCCTCCATTAGGAGCCGCTGTCACGGGTTCAGTCAGAACCTAACAGACCTCATTATAAGTCATGCCATGGATGTGGCAGAACACTGTGGGTTCATCATGCCATGGATGTGGCAGAACATTGTGGGTCCATCATGCCATGGATGTGGCAGAACATTGTGGGTTTCTTTATAACTAGAAGCCATCAACACAGATGTGTACAAAGTTTTAAGTGTTGATTGTTTTTGTTGAGTTATCCATAAATAATCACACTTATGCACTTATGTATCACAGCCCTAAAAATACACCCTCCCTAGAACTATACAATGCCCTCAATTGCTTTGTTTTCTCTAAAATCACATTAATTACATTCTGCAATGTTATGGTATCTCCATCCAGCACCTTCTAGCAACAGGTGGGATAAAGGAATAAACATCTCTCAGTAATGAAAGCGAGAAGGTACCTGTCATTATCTAAGGATTGTCTACTTAGCTAGGAAATAATTGTGTTGTGCAGCCAGAAGAAAGATGTTGCTCTCCTATCATATTGTTAACATCATTATGGATTATGCGTAAAGTAATAATAGGCTAATTTAGTACTGTTGTATAAATTATTGGTATATTTAAAGATAATAGAGGTCGTTTAATATGGTCCACTGGGAAACCCAGGTGTTTAGATCAGCTTAAAAATAATACCCCCCACCCCTACTGTGAGCTTTCTTTTCACAATGAGCTCAGCTTTTATTCTTGGTAATAAAGACTATCTCAGACAGGAAATTATCCACCTGATTGGCCTTTACAAGGCCTGGAGATTCTGAGCTGGAGAGGTTATTAATGGACAGACATGTGATTAACCTTAGCTGGCCCGTATCTTTTCACACTTGGTTAACAGCTTCCATTGTTGTTCTTCAGTGTCCTAAGGAAGCACTTTATTGGCAGTATTAAGCATGAATACCAAGGAGCAAGCCTTCTATAAAAAATCCAGGAGCAGTCCACTCCGTTAGGAACAGTATTGCTACCATCTGACCTCCAAGGAGCAATTACATCATTTCACCAAATGCAGTAGTTTGGATACTGTGCTACATAAACTATCTGGCAGTGTAGGATAGGCTGACACTAAGCACTCTTTTTCAGACAACCATGCTCAAGGTATAATATTATGTGTGAATGACATTGACATGTTATGGGTAAATGTACGACCCTAGAACAATTTGGGAGCAGCAGCAGTACAGTGTTTTAGTTGCATCCTCTCTGTCTTCACTGCTGCCTCATAGTGGGGCATCCTTTTTCCTAAGAAGAAGCAACAAAATTCATGTGATATGGAAGATACTTAAGATTGTATTTGGACTGTTTACAAATTCCCTATCAGTGTCTGTGTTACAGAATGTTTTTCTATATAATTAGAGATGAGCAAAGTTTTGAAAAGTTTCGATTTGGCAAATTCACTGAAGTTAGCCATGAAATTAGATTTGTTCAGAATTAATTCCTCATGAATCGCAATAAATCAGGTATACCCAGGGTATGGCCACACAGAGCAGCCATGCTGCAGTGAAGAACCATGCAGCCAATTAGTCCGCAGCTGCCTCCCATGTAATAATGAAGATGGTGCTGTATTGTCGGTTTTCATTGTTAACAGCCGTGCTTCACCTTTTATGCACCTTCTTCTGCCACCTGCTTTTCCTCCTTTTCCACATCATCTAATATCAATGAGAATATGTAAACAGGAACATCCAGCTCCTCCTCTCTCTGCATCTTGCTGACTTTTCTAGGACATGGAGACTTTGAAGGATGATTTTGAAGCCAGCAGAAGATAAGGATGGTCACCATTAGGACCTGGCCCCCCTAAGGGGTGCAGACTGGATGGTATTGGATGGCAGACTGGCAGTCCCATAATGAAGGCTCCCATCTTATTGGTATTTAATTACATATCTTCGTTTACAGCTGAAGTAGGAATAAATATATAAAACTAAGGCAGAATAAGTCTCCCTGCAGTCTCCCTCTACAATATTCTTCTATTAATTGTTTTCAGCAACACTGTTCCTAGCGCATGAACGTTTACCACGTCTCTCTCTATGCTCTGCTCACAGGACAATCGTGGAGGGTTTAATAGGGCTATGACATGACAGGGGATGGCTATCAGAGCATTGGCTGGCTGCACGGAAAAAGCACTAGCCTACATGCACTCCCACGGTCCCGACCACTAGAGAGGCCAGTGCTTTTTCTTATAATGTGCAAGCACAACCACCACTGATGGATTGCAGGGTGGTCATAACCATGGAAACAAGTAGTGTATAATGTGATGGAAAAATGGCAATATGGACAATCACAATACATTAGTAAGTGTCTTGTATTAACTTTCAATACATGATAAATGCCATTTGCTGAAGTGAGACAACCCCTTTAAGCCCATAAGACTATGATTGGCCCATACAACATCTGTGTGCCTGTAATTTTATAGGCAGAGCTAGGCTTTCCTATAAATTGGCACAAAGGTTCATTTCACTGTCCCGACCCTGTATCTAAATACCCTGGCCCAGGAAAAGTGGCTTCTTGTTGCCCCCTGGGGTGACCAGCACTTGGGGCATATGCAGGCATTGGATTCAGCCGGTTCCCTCCAGTTCTCTAGATCCGGTTGTTAAAATTACAGCCGGATCGGAGAACTGGGTTACCGGGTGAATCCCGATCCGGTGCGGCAGCTGGGTGGGCTGGGCCGGGGGGCAGAAGGGCACAGTCCCCCCGGACTGGTGGATGTCAGGGCCAGCAGAACAAGGGAACCTCTGGTTTCCTGCTCTGCTGTTCACGGTGGCCGGCGCACTGATGTGACGCAAGCGGCGCGATGACGTCATTGTGCCGCCTGCGACATTCCTCAGGAGCAGACCCGCCAGAAGAGGCCAGGTCTGCATCGTGGGACCGCGACGGGTCAGGTAATTATAAACTTCCCTCCCATATTGTCTCCATATGCAGCCTTAAAACTGGCCCCTGCCTCCCTGTTATTGACCCCAATACTGGCCCTGCCTTAACCTAATACTGGCCCCTTTCCCCCTAGTACTGACCCCCTAATACTGGCCCTGCCTTACCTCTAACCCTGAACCCAATACTGACCCTGCATTGACCCCCTAACCCTAACACAGGCCCCTGACCCCTAATACTGGCTCTGCCTGACCCCTAACCCTAGTACTGGCCCCTGACCCCTACCCTAGTACTGACCTCTAACCTTGGACCCCTAACCCTGATACTGGCCCCTGACCCCCTAGTATTGACCCCTAATACTGGCCCTGTCTCACCCCTAACCCTAGTATTGACCCCTACCCTAGTACTGATCTCTAACCCTGAACCCCTAACCCTAATACTGCCCTCCAATAGTGTCCCTAACCCTAATATTGACTGCTAACTCTAATACTGACCCCTAATACTTTCTCTAACACTACGCCATACTGACCCCTAATCCTACTACTGACCCCTAACCCTAATACTGACCCCTAACCCTAATACTGACACCTAAGGCTACATTCACATGACCATATGTGTTTTTCAGTCCACAAATTGCGGATCTACAAAACAGGGATACTGGCCGTGTGCGTTCCACATTTTGTGGAACGCACATGCCCAGCCCTATGATAGAAATACCTGTTCTCGTCTGCGAATGCGGTCAAGAATAGGACATACTGTAGTTCCGTTCCGTGGCCCCACAAAAAATATAGAGCATATGTCCTATTGTTGTCCGCAAAAATAGGCATTTCTATATAGGGCTGGCACTGTGCGTTCTGCAAAATGTGGAATGCATAAGGCCAGTATTTGTGTTTTGCGGATCCACAGTTTGGGGACTGTAAAACACTTTCGGTCATCTGAATGTAGCTCTATGCTAATACTATGCCTAACCCTGATACTGGCCCCTAACCCTAATACTGACCTCTAACTCTAATATTGGCCCGGAACTGACCGGACTGACCGGAACCTTAACTACAACCCCCAATACCTCACGTACCTCACAGTGACCCTAATATATGACTGTCCACATGTATCTGTACACACTGCATCTTTTATACCTCACACCTGACACATAGTATACACACAGAGTACTGATACGTCAGGTACAAGGTATAATAGATGCAGTGGGTAAACGTATATAGTATATACAGCAGTGTACTGATATGTGAGATACGAGGTATAATAGATGCAGTGTGTACAGATATATAGTATATACAGCAGTGTACTGATATGTGAGGTACAAGGTATAGTAGATGCAGTGTGTACAGATATATAGTATATACAGCAGTATACTGATATGTGAGGTATGAGGTATAATAGATGCAGTGTGTACAGATATATAGTATATACACTGCTGTATATATTATATATACCCAATGCATCTAGCTTGTCATGTGACCGTCAGCCAGTGACGTCTCACCCACTGCATTCTAGCTTTTACCGAGTATTATAATACAGCGTGTGTACGCTGTATTCAGGGGGCACTGAGAAGGGGCACTATACAAAAAGGAGGCACACTGAAGGGGCACTATACACAAAGGGGCACATATAACAGGTACTTTTTATAAGGGGCACCAAGCATGTGGCACTAGCATTAGGGGCACTGTGTGTGGCACTATAAACAGAGGGCACAGGGCATATGACACTATATACAGAGGGCACAGAGCATGTAGCACTATGCACAGAGGGCACAGAGCAAGTGGCACTATATAAAGAGGGCACCGTGTGTGGCACTATATAAAGAGGGCACAGAGCATGTGGCACTGTATACAGAGGGCACAAGGCATGTGGCACTATATACAGAGGGCACAGGGCATATGGCACTGTATACAGAGGGCACAGGGCATATGGCACTGTATATAGAGGGCACAGAGCATGTGGCACTATATACAGAGGGCACAAGGCATGTGGCACTATATACAGAGGGCACAGGGCATATGGCACTGTATACAGAGGGCACAGGGCATATGGCACTGTACATAGAGGGCACAGGGCATATGGCACTACTATTGGGGGCCCTGTGTGTAGCACTAATGCTGCTGTTATATTTAGGGCACAGCATGTGGCACTAAGATGAGTTTGTGTCAGTATGCAGGGTGCCAATTTGTTGGTAAAGCGTGAAGCTGAAGAGATCTTCTCGGCAAAATCTGCAGAGCTGAATTGTGGACGGGAGAAGCCATCATGGTGGCCTGAACCAGATGGAGAAGAACTGTAGTGTTGTGTGGCGAGGGCTGACCTGACTACTCAGATGGTATCTGTACTGAACTTTTAAAATCTGGTGTTGTATTTATGTAGAGAACTTGTTTCTGGTGCTGTATTTATGTAGAGAACTTGGTTCTGGTGCTGTATTTATGTAGAGAACTTGGTTCTGGTGCTGTATTTATGTAGAGAACTTGGTTCTGGTGCTATATTTAGAGGTGTGGGCAAGCGCTGTACAAAAAATCGCAGCACTGGTAGTTTAGCTCCTTAGGCTTTTTAAAAGTTTTGTGGTATGTGTATATATGGTGTATTTATGTATGTGTACCATGTATATGGTGCATGTATATGTAAACACGTGTCGTGACGCCACGTGTCCACCGTTGAGTAGGGAACCTGTTGTTAAAAATTTGAATCCCACTCCTGGGCATATGCCATGTTTGCCCCTTGACAACCCCTCTTAAAAGTATGAATCTGTGAGGTAAAAAAATGGCATGCACACAGCCATGTTATGGAGGTTCATATCTATGGTCTGTAATAAAAACCAGTAGGCACTTTATCTGCCATCGTGCAGGATCCATGCACATGAATTTGCTGTTTTAAAGGAAGATTTGAATCAATTTCAGTGTTCTTCCATGGCTAAACTTGTGTATCTCTGACACCAATTATACTATTCTCAAAACTTCTTTGCAGGTGAGTGCTCTTCCCAAGTACACTGCGAATTCTAGGTGTGAGACACTCACTCTGGTGTTAAGATTAATGTTAATCCCCAGGGAGAAGATAATTAAATTTAGGTTACTTAGGACTAATAGCTCCTTTTCAACTAAATTGCAAATCCTGATTAGTGGACAATGTTATTCCAAGTTCTCTTGCTGAGTTGTAGTAGTTTAGGCATTAAACTGTATGTATTAACTCTCCCTTTTACAAGGATTACCTGCCTGTAATTACACGTATGGAAAATACTTATTAAAATGCAGCCAGCAGTTGGATCATCTTGCTCTAATACATCCACAATCGTGTGTGCTGACCAATGTTCTCCTTATATTTTGTTTTTTACCTGTATACTAATAAGTAATTAATAAATCAATGCCACTAACATGCACAAGCTACATATATCTATTTATTATACAACCGAAAACACAAAATCAGCCTTATTGTTCTTATTGTATTTCTTGTCTGGTGGTCTGTTTCCACATTCCATAGGTAACTGGATTCAGGTTTTCTTCATGTATTATGATGGGACTTTTTTTAAATCAGTTTGCTTTGTGTTTGCTGTGGTGAAAGATGTGTCCAATTTATTAATACTTGCATACTGTGCGACAAATTGGGCACATAAACCTAACACTTTTGTCTAGAAATGGTATTACAGTTTTTCTGTGAACTTCCACCAACTGAAGTGATTTTGTGACTTCAAATTTACATGTTAAATCTGGTATAACCCTAATTAACATACCTACTAGAGATGAGCGAATGTGCTCGTTACGAGCACTGTAGCGCTCGGCTCTCCTGCGCAATGCCTGCAGGCATTGCGGATCCGTCCTCAGCTGCATGTAAGTCAATGGGGACGGATCGTTTGGTATGACACTCATACCAAACGGATCCGTCCTCCTCACCCGACTGAAAGTCAGTGGGGACGGATCCGTTTGGTATGAGTGTCATACCAAACAGATCCGTCCCCATTGACTTACATGCAGCTGAGGACGGATCCGCAATGCCTGCGGGCATTTGTTCGCAGGGGAGCCGAGCGCTACAGTGCTCGTAACGAGCACATTCGCTCATCTCTAATACCTACCCATGCCCACCTTCTGACCCTCTTTTGAAGAACAGCAAAAAAATGTGCAAATTTTGGCACAAAACAGGTATGGCGCCAAAATTTGAGACTTATATATTATTATTATTATTATATTATAGACTTATATATTCGACCAAAGTCATTTTTTAGATTAAAACATTTCATATGTTTTTACTATTTTTTCATGTTTTTCTGGCATTTTGGCAGCTTTCTTCAGCTTTTTTTATTGCAAAATTTTGAATAACTGTTTTTTTCTAGTGGTTTTCAGCTCCTATAGGGATGACTAAGGGAAAAACACCAGAAAAAAGCCATACCTAACGCATGCTGCATTTTGCAAAAATGTTAAAAACACGCATAATGTATTATATACCGTTTTTGCTGCAAAAACAGCAACAAATGGTAAAAATGACAATGAGGAGAGCAGGAATTATTTTTTTCATGAAAGATTGGAAGAATTCATCAAAAGGGGAATTTGGAAGTCCATTTTGCTTGGGTCTCCGTTGGCATCATTTGTGCAAAATTTATCAAACAACAAAAATGCTACTCCAGTTTTTACGCCACCACCTACTGGAGTGAGTTTGCGACTTTACAGCTTTTTTTGTTAACCAATTCCTATCCGGGCCATTTACCCCCTTCCTGACCAGGCCTAATTTTGCAAATCTGACGTGTCACTTCATAACTTTGGAACGCTTTTACTTATCCAAGCGATTCTCAGATTGTTTTCTCGTGACACATTGTACTTCAAGTTAATTGTAAATTTGAGTCGATAAGTTTTAATTTTATTTATAAAAAAATCCAAAAGTTAACGAAAGTTTTCTAAATTTGAATCTCTCTGCTTTTAAGACAGATAGTGATACCCCATAAAATCCTTTTTAATTTACATTCCCCATATGTCTACTTTATGTTGGCATCATTTTGGTAGTGTCATTTTATTTTTTTAGGACAGTAGAAGGTTTAGAATTTTAGACGCAATTTTTGCAAATTTGCAAAATCAACTTTTTTAAGGACCAGTTCTGTTCTAAAGTCAGTTTGTGAGGCTTACATAATAAAAAACACCCATAAATTACCCCATTTTAGAAACTACACCCCTCAAACTATTCAAAACTGGTTTTAGAAATGTTGTTAACCCTTTGAATATTCCACAGGAATTAAAGCAAAATAGATGTGAAATTTCAAAATTTCACTTTTTTTGCAGATTTTCCATTTTAATCATTTTTTTCCTGTAACACATCAAGGGTTAACAACAAATCAAAACTCAATATTTATTACCCCGATTCTGCAGTTTGCAGAAACACCCCACATGTTGTCGTAAACTGTTATTTTAGGATACGCCAGGGCTCAGAAGGGGAGGAGCAGCATCTGCATTTTCTAACATGGAATTTTTTGTCATGGTTTGTAAGAGTGATAACTTTTTAATTTTTTTGTGGACTGAGCTGCGTGAGGTCTTATTTTTTGCGGGACAAGCTGTGCTGTCACTTTTTAATCTAATTTTTGGGAGGTTAACTAAAAAAAAAAGCAGTTTAGGGGCATTTTTCTATATTTTTTTTACACCGTTCACTTGATGCGGTTGATCATGTGATATTTTTGTAGAGCCAGTTGTTACGGACGCAACGATATCAAATATGTCTATTTTTTATTTTTTTTTTTTACGTTTTACACAATAAGAGCATTTTTAGAAAAAAAATCATGTTTTTGTGTTGCAATTTTTTAAGAGCCATTTTTTTTTCATTTTTCTGGCTATGATCTTGTGTGGGGGCTCATTTTTTGAGGGATGAGGTGACGTTTTTATTGCTACCATTTTGGGATGCATACGACTTTTTGATTGTTTGATATTATGTTTTTTGGTAGGTGAGGTGACAAAAAAAAGCTGTTTTGGCATAATTTTTATTAGATTTTTTTTACGCAGTTCACTTGATGGGGTAGATCATGTGATATTTTTATAGAGCCGGTCATTGCGGACGCGGTGATACCAAATATGTGTATTTAATTTATTTATTTTTATTTGTAACATTTTTTTAATGACATATTTGGGTGAAAATTATTTTTTTTATATGTGATTTTTTAAAATTTATTTATAATACTCTTATTTTTTAATTGTTTTATTTTTTATTTTACACTTTGTGTCCCCCATAAGGTCATACAAGACCTCAGGGGGACATTTAACTTCACTTATTTATTTTTTTTTACACTTGATTTCTCCTGTAACTGGGGCTGACATAGTAGCCCCAGTTACAGGGGAAATACATCCCCAGAGAGGCTTTACAGCATAATACTATGCTCTACAGCCTCACTGCAGGGCTGATCGGGTCTATGAGAGACCCGGCAGCTCCTGCACGCTCCTGGCCCCGGCGATCACGTGACCGCCGGGCCGGAACAGGAAGCGCAATAGCGCTTCCTGCTCTGTATACACAGCGTAGTGTCAGCCGGGAAGGGGCTCATCTCATTCATCATTTCTACGCTTGTTTTAGGTGACTTACATTTAGAACTGGTGTAGGATCCGCCTAAGTTATGAAGAGGCCTGCAACTCTTCATAACTGGCAGAACCATCGCCAGCACAGGGTCTTTATTAAGACCGGCAACTAAAACATTGGTCTTAATAAATGTGCCCTTTAATTACTAGATAACCACTATGCACTTTACTCCGAAGGCTAGAAAAGAACCAAGGCCCGTTTATACAAGTCGATATACTGATATCCAGCAATCATTTTTGCTGTGTGGGGATCGATCGCTATGACGATCATTCATCCCCCAGTTTCATTGTTTGTCGGCAGCAGGTCACTATTTACACAGGGGGATGTGCTACACAACTTAGGCTAGTTTCACACTAGCGTTTATATATTCCGGTATTGAGCTCCGTCATAGGGGCTCAATACCGGAATAAAATGCTTCAGTTTTGTCCCCATTCATTGTCAATGGGGACAAAACTGAACTGAAGACAACGGAATGCTCCTGAAAGCATTCCGTTCAGTCTTCAGACCGGAGAGCAAACCGCAACATGCTGCGGTTTGCTCTCCGGTCTGGGCAACCGCACCAAGACGGATCCGGAATGACCCCCAATGCAAGTCAATGGGGACGGATCCGTTTGGTGTGGACACACTTGTAAACGGATCCGTCCTCCATTGACTTTCAATAGAGGTTATTCCGGATCCGTTTAAAAGCTAATACAACCGGATCCGGAATTACGGATCCACAAGGTTGTATTATCAGTACGGATCCGGCGGGTCCCTTCACCCGCCGGATCCGTACTAACGATAGTGTGAAAGAGGCCTAAGGCTACTTTCACACTAGCTTTATGGAATTCCGATATTGAGCTCCATCATAGGGGCTCAATACCGGAATAAAACGCTTCAGTTTTGTCCCCATTCATTGTCAATGTGGGCAAAACTGAACTGAAGAGAACTGAATGCTCCTGAAAGCATTCCGTTCCGTCTTCAGACCGGAGAGCAAACCGCAACATGCTGCGGTTCACTCTCCGTACTAGTTATCCGCACTTAAACTGATCCGGAATGACCCCCAATGCAAGTCAATGGGGACGGATCCGTTTGGTGTGGACACACTTGTAAACGGATCCGTCCTCCATTGACTTTGAATAGAGGTTATTCCGGATCCGTTTAAAAGATGCTAAAGATAATACAACCGGATCCGGAATTACGGATCTACAAGGTTGTATTATTCAGTAAGGATCCGGCGGGTCCCTTCATCCGCCAGATCCGTACTAACGCTAGTGTGAAAGTAGCCTAATAATGCTCCTGATTGCCAGGAGGGATCTATTTTGGGAACAAGCATTCATAGAAATGTTTATTCCTGGTAACTGACCCTGCAAATGGGCCTTAAAGGGAACCTGTCATCTCCGAAACACCCCCTGAACTAGAGTAAGCGTTGTATAGTGTAAGTGATGCTGAATCCGAATATGTAAGTTTTATCTTCATACTCACTTCCATTCTGATGTTGTGCTCCCACAAACCAGCAGTAAAATGCACTCAGTGGACTCCAGTGCTCACTCACATAATGGAGAGGACTCAAAGAAGAGTCCTGTGAATGCATTTTACTGCAGGTTTGTGGGAGCACAACATCAGAATGGAAGTGAGTATGAAGATAAAACTTACATATTCAGATTCAGCATCACTTACACTATACAATGCTTACTCTAGTTCAGGGGGTGTTTCGGAGGTGACAGGTTCCCTTTAAGACACACAAAATCAGGAGAAAAAGTATAAATATGCTACTCTAGTTATTTTTTATGGTAGAAAAAAGTAGCTAGGAAAACATAGCTGCTTTTTTCCAGAAGTACAGTGCCACATTTAGGCCCCATTCACACGTCTGCAAATGGTGTCCGCATCCGTTCGGCAATTTTGCGGAATGGGTGCGGACCCATTCACTTTCAATGGGGCCGCAAAAGATGCGGACGGCACGCAGTGTGCCGTCCGCATCCACACTTCCGTTCAGCGGCTCCCGAAAAAAATAGAACATGTACTATTCTTGTTCGAATACACAGACAAGAAAAGGCATTTTTATTATGTGCGGTCCGCAAATTGCGGAACACATATGGCCGGTGTCCGTGTTTTGCGGATCCGCAAAACACGGACACCGGACACACGGACGTGTGAATGGAGCCTTAACCACAGGTTGTGTGTGGTATTTTAGATCAGCACTATTCACTTCATTGGAGCTGAGCTGCATTACCAGACTTAAACCCATAATCAGGTATTGCTGATTGAAAGCAGTACAACCCGTTTCACAATTGGTAAATCAGGCCAAATATGGTGGAAAATACAGTGTGCATAACCCTGCCTGAAGTATGTATAACCCATTGTGAAACATATGTAACATATGTAAGGCCCCTTTCACACGAGCATGATGGATTAGGTCCAGATGCGTTCAGGATGCGTTCATGGAAACTCGCACCATTTTGCAAGCAAGTTCAGTCAGTTTTGTCTTTCATTGCGTTCAGTTGTTCAGTTTTTTCCGCGCGGGTGTGATGCGTTTTCATGCGTTTTTCACGTGTGTGATAAAAAACAAAAGGTTTACAAACAACGTCTCTTAGCAAACATCAGTGAAAAAATGCACTGCATCCAGACTTGCTTCAGGATGCAATGCGTTTTTCACTGAAGGCTCATTCACTTCTATGGGGCCAGGGTTGCGTGATATAGAACATGCTGCGTTTTTCACACAATGCAGAACTGATGCGTTAAAAAAAGGTCATGTACACAGACTAATTGAAATGAATGGGTCAGCATTCCGTGCGGGTGCTATGCGTTCACGTCACACATTGCACCCGCGCGGAAAACTCGCTTGCTTCAGCAGGCTGGGAACAAGCCTCATTTTTGCAGTTTTTTTTCAAATGCTGGGTATGCTTCTCACTCATGAATTCACTGCATTTTTACATTACAGGGCTCTCATACAGTGCCACAGCCAGAGGCAGATCTCCTATGAACACTGGTATTCAGTGATAAACAGGCAGGCTGGATATAAACTATGACAGATATTTTAACGATATATGTTTGCAGGGAAATGTTTTATTTTTGTAGAATCTCATAAAAAGTATACTTCTAAAAAGTAAGATATTGTTTTCCAGATATTATTTTTCATTAACAAAATTGCCAGCTCAATCTTTGGGATCATACCGTATCTTTGATGTATGTTGCATTCATGTTACATTACACATATTCATACTGGGTTTGCTGCTGCTGTATTTTACTGCAATGGACAAATTTGCAATATTTGTAAATGGGAACTTGTTTCACTGGTGTCTCGCCAATAGGCAAATTGTCTATTAAAGGGGCTGTCAAGGCAACCCCTTTTGAAATGAAGCCAGCTTTTTTAATCAGCTGTTATCACAAGGAGGAACCTCATCTGCCCACTCATTTACCCTGCATCATTGCATTCCAGCTATAGAAATAGATGACCGGCCATGTGATTCATGGATCAGACAGATCCACCAGAGCAAAGTCTGCTCTTACACAGCAGCTCTCCATTTTGGTTCATAGACTTATAACAGGACCTCTATAATGTTGACATGCTTTAAAAGAGTGTTCTGGTTATATTAAGTTATCCCCTATCCAGCTTTAGGGGCCTTTCTGCCAGACCCCCCACTTCACTGATGTGTGAGGGAAGCATACTTACCTGATACACGGGGAGGGTTATGACTCCTTTGCCCCCAGCCACCCCGCTGCAATAAATGTGACCTGGTCCTTGCTCACAAACCTCCAGCTTGAAAGGGGGTCACATGTGATGCTATATCCCATGAATGCCCACAGCGGTGATGTGCTCCCCATAGTCACATAACTAGTTTACATGATGCATGTCATCGCTGCTATGGGAGCATGTAAGTATGCTTCCCAGGTCTGGCAAGGTGAGGGAGATCTGGCAGAAAGGACCCCAAGATGGACAACATTTTTAAGGGCACAGCCACAAATGCTGGGTCAAGTGCAGATTTTCTGCAGGGGATCTGGCCAAAATCCACCGCCTTGCTGCTGGGAATGCAGAAGGTCTTCTGCTGCTTTCAACCTTTGCATTGCAAATGTTGAAGGCCACAGGTAAAAACCTTCAGCATAAATTGACATGTTGTAGACTGAAAATCCATAGCTCAAGTCAGTTTATACTGCCGTTTTTTTTCCCACACATGGATTACATTTCTGATCTTTCATCCCCTTTTCTAGGTTTTCTATTCAATTCTGCTGCAGAGAATACACAGCATTTTGGCCACGTGTATCCTTGTCCTTGTCCTCATACACTTTTTTTCTGCATTTTAAAATGCATTTAATGGGATATCACTATATTAAAAACTGCAAGTCAGCAGGAATACTAAAAATAAATAACACATGTATTTACAAGAACCATTATCCCTACACACTGATGTATGTAGTAGCAAAATAATAAAAACGCAAAGAAACATCAAACAAGTACATATAAAGGTAGATTACCAATAGAATACTCAGGTTTAGAATAAAGATATTGGAGAAGTCAATTCAGTTGTGGCAGTCTTATCACACATCTAGGACTCCCAGTAGCAACGTAAAAAGTGGTTTTGGCAACCAGGAGCTCAAGCTGTAACTGGATTCCTTGACCATGATACCATCATAACACAGTTCACATATGTGACCTTTCACAGGCAGTCAATCTCAGGTATTTCTAAGTCATGTAGACCAAATATAAAACAACTTTCCTTCCCTGAGAATATGGGCCAGATCAAGCACTTTTTGAGGAAACTGAAATTGGAGCCTAAAACCTCAAATGTCTTACAACTGAACAGGTTTACCTGCCAAAATTTTAGTCTGGGCAACCTTATTCGGGATTACAAGTAAACAGATGTGGCCTATACACTAAGGATTCTTCTTTTCCAGATGTGATGTAGTTTACATACATTAGAAGTGATTTGTAAAATCTTCATTTCTTTCTTTGCACACAAGGACCATGTTCACAAGTGGCATATTTGTTGTGGATTTTTGGAGCAGATTCCTGATCATAAATCGTGTGCCATCCATTTTCCTGAGCTGCAACCTTTACACTAACCTTATTGGCATGTCTGTTTCTGTACATAATTATAAACTGCTTGGTCAACATTTCTGCTATTTTAAAACTTATTTGGAGCAAATGGTTCATTCCCAATAATTGCCTGCTTGGTCAGCCCAATGTAAAGGGGCCTTAAGTCTTTCTGCCAGTGATCCACACTTGTCCTCAGATATGTCTGTCTACCATGGGTTCTAGGTCCTGGTTTGTTCCTTACTTTGTTCAGCTGCTGTACTACGCTCCCTACTACGCAGAGAGGTAGTCTGAAGGGTTCTGGTTTATGAATCCTCAGAAGAACAAACCAAAGCTCTTTGCCAGGGTGCCTGATCAGGACTAGAGACTTGTTAGAATCCACACCTCATTCTTCCAGTTTCTGATTTGCTGTTTTACTCCTAAAGAATTATTAAGTATATTAAAGGGGTCTTCTAGTTTTAAACTGATCCTGATACCTATCTCTGGCCTTCTCTCAGCAAACCAAGTACAGCGCCGTACATTCTATATAGACTGTGCTTGGTATCGCAGCTCATTCACTTCAATGGAGCGTCTAGACCATGTGACGGATGATGTCACATGCCCTAGGGAAAGCTGCGAGAAGGCCGCAACACTGCTGCGTATGCCGCTGCCTTCTCAAACAGCTGATCAATGGAGGTCCCAGGTGTCAGACCCCCATCGATCATGCACTGATGATTCTGACAATAGGAACCTTTTTAATCTACAGATGAAAATGTTCTACATAAGCATATAAATAGCAATAAGATAAAACAACAGCTTTAATTTTCTTTATGTTTTATGTTAGTTTTATTCATACAACTTCTATTCACCCTTTACTTGGTGTAAATTTACAGGTCATGCAACATCCACTTTTGACTGTGCACTCCGTACTACAGTTTAAATAGAAGGTTATTTATGAGCAGTAGATCACAAATAATAAAAAAAACTAAGATGAATTAACATATTTTTTATTTACTGGCATTAAAAGGTCTATATACCGTATTTTTCGCTTTATAAGACGCACTTTTTTCCCCAAAAAAGTTGGGGGAAATTGCTGTGCGTCTTATAAAGCGAATACAAGTGAGCGCTTCCATTATGGAAGTGCTCACTAGCATGTATTAGGTGCCGAGACCCCCATCAGACCTCAGATCAGCCCACCCAGCCCCATAAGGATAAAATAAAAAACTCTCTCACCTCTCCTGCGCCGCGGCTCCGCTCCAGGTCCAGCGCTCCTCTGTCTTCTCCGGGCCGGCTCTGCACTGTCCTGACCACGTACAGCGTCAGGACGTAGTGCGCGCACTATGACCTGGCGCTGCACGCAGTCAGGTGACAGTGCAGCGCCGGCCGGAGAAGACAGAGGAGTGCCGGACCAGGAGCGGATCAGGAGAGGTGAGAGAGGTTTTTATTTTATCCTTATGGGGCTGGGTGGGCTGATCTGAGGTCTGATGGGGGCACAGTCGGCTAATATGGGGGCTGATGGGCTGATCTGAAGTCTGATGGGGTAGAGTGGGCTGATATTGGGGGCACAGTGGGCTGACATGGGGGCATAGTGGGTTGATCTGAGGTCTGATGGGGGCACAGTGGGCTGATATGGGGGCATAGTGGGCTGATCTGAGGTCTGATGGGGGCAGAGTGGGCTAATATGGGGGAACAGTGGGGTGATATGGGGGCTGATCTGAGGTCTGATGGGGGCACAGTGGGCTGATATGGGGGCACAGTGGGGTGATCTGCGGTCTGATGGGGGTCTGACATGGAGGGCTGATGGAGTTCTGACATGGAGGGCTGATATGGGGGTCTGATGCGATGTCCTGAAATTTATAGGGGGTCTGATATGAGGTGTGATGAAAAATATTTTTTTCTTATTTTCCTACTCTAAAATCTGGGGTGCGTCTTATTATCAGGTACATCTTATAAAGTGAAAAATACGGTAATATTTCTAAGGCCTTGCATTATCAAAGCATTTTATTACATGTAAAGCTTCCTAACAGTTTCAACATGTGGACTCCTTGACGGGCTGCTTTTCTAAGGTGTTTTCTGATAGGGCTGACCAGCCATACACTACCTTCATTCAGCTCATTACCAACTAGAATACTAACAATTAGCCAGTGTCATCTTAGACCTCTTAGTCTAAAAAATCTCTTAGAAACTTTTGTCTTTCCACCACCTATTGGCTTACTTTGCACCAAGATTTTGGTGCATATATGGAACACTATATCACATCTTAAGCCATGCCGTTTTCCTTCTAGGCCATACCTTTTTGTTGAACAAGGCACAAAAAGTATCGAAAACATATAATAAATGTGGTACACCAGTTTTTTAGGTGCAAATTAAAGGGGTTTTACAGGATTTTACTACTGATGACCTATCCTCAGGATAGGTCATCAGTATCTGATCTGTGGGGGTCCGACACCCTGGACCCCCACCCATCAGCTGTTTGAGAAGGTACCGGTGGTCCTGTGAGCGCCGCTACCTTCTCGCATCTTACCAAGCACAGTGCTGTACATTGTACAGCGGCTGTGCCTGGTATCGTGCTCAGCCCCATTCAACCGATGAACGTGACATCACTGGCCTAGGAAAAGCTGAGAGAAGGCTGCTGCGCTAACAGGAGCGCCGGTACTTTCTCAAACAGCTCATCAGCAGGGATCCCGGGTGTCGGACCCCCACCGATCAGATACTGATGACCTATCCTGAGGATAGGGCATCAGTAGTAAAATCCAGGAAAACCTCTTTAAGCATGAGGTCTGGGGCATTTAGCTTACTTTAACTTCAAATCACCATCCTTGATCTAAGTCTTAAGTGAAATGTTAAAACTACCACAAAAAGCAAAAACAAGTACTGCTGTAATTCCCATGTGCTTTCCTGTCATTTGCAGCATGTAGTAATACTATATGCAGCATATGCAATACTGACCCTACCTGGCAATGGCAATACAATGCTGGTATAGTTTCATTCATTATTTTAAAATAACCTTATCATGTGGCCGCACTTAGAAATCTGTATCACATGGATTTCGTGTGTTGCCTCCATAGCAGCTTACACAAGTAAATCTTACTAAAACCACTGCCATTGGCGGTAAAACACATATGATTATTTTTTCTACGCAGTTCTCTGTCACACTGCAAGAACTGTACCATGACTGCTACATCTAAATAAGACAGACACAGCATAATTTAAAACTACTGTATTGAGCTAATTTTATATTAAATATACCCTTTAACAATTTTTAAAAAAACTACAATTTAAGATCCTTGTATACATCTTAAAGAACTCCCGCAAAAAATTGTATTTTCTGTCCTGCTACAAAGGTACATCATGTAATCTGTAGTGAAGGTAATCTCATCTCAGTGACTGTATTTCTGAGCTATCCACTCCCTTCTGATCCTCAGCTGTGTCATGTGTCAACTCTCTGATCTCCAACTGACACAGGACAGGAAGTCAGTTACTTCTCTATTCATTCCTATGAGACTGACATTGAGGCTCCCATAGGAATACATAGAGAAACTAACTTCCTATCCACACATAAGATGCTGATTGCTGGTCACATGACATATCTGAGGATCAGAAGGGAGGTTATAACTCACAAATGCAGACACTGGTAAGAAAATTACCTTCAGTGCAGATTACATCATATACCTTTCTAACAAGTCAGAGAATAACATTTTTGTGGGAGTTCTTATATAGTAAATTAATTTCCATTGCCTTATTTATCAGATCCCCGCATTTAAATTCTTTGCAAGTTTGCATTTATAAATCTGAATTACCAGCAGTCAGCAGTTGTGTTATTCTGTTAACATAGAGTATTAAATGTCAATACAAGAAATAGAGAATGTGTCATCTGTCCAAAAATGATTGTGAACGTATCGCCTATGTACATAACACTGTTCTTTTACTATGTGAAGCTGTAATTAAAAAAATATGCTAAATTCATATTTCCTTTTGCATTGGAGTACATTAAGTTAACTAGAGATCCTGTGTATATAAGTTATTAAAGAGCACAAGATGGTAAAAACACATTACCCTGCCTTCGTCTGACTCTAAGGTCGTGATTTTAAGGCTAGGAAGGAATGCTTTATCAATTTAGATTGAACAAGAAGATTCCATTAGAAGTAGATGAATAAGACAGCCTCCAAGGTACTGCTAAAATCTTGTCTTTTTCTCTTGATGCACTTCTATGCATAGAAATGGAATCTCAAGTACAGTACTCCAAGTTTAGAAAACTGATGCTTAAAATGACATTAATATACTTCAACAATTATACTTAGGGAAACTAAAAATTTGCCCAGGCTATGCTCCACCAATCCCCCATTAGCTGAGCTCTTCTATGCTGCCTTTTACATTATCTATGAAGCTGGCTGGCATGACATCAGCATGAATAGAGGGTCTAGAGTAGGTTCATGTCACAAAAGCCAGATTTTTAGACCATTTGGACCAAACATGCTATTTTCTTAGTATCACTTCAGTTATTTTCTGTAATCTGTATATGAAAAAGAACTAAAATACTTTCTAAAGTTATACTGAAGAACAAGACCCAAGCTAAGAACGAACCAGCACCACCAATTCATTCAAGGAAAAATCCAAATGTGTATTTTATCTCTACAGCATAGGTAGGTTTAGAGTAGGACCTGCCTGACTGAGACCATCGTGGTGCGGGTAGGTGGGCACAGATGTGTTTTGATCAAAATATATTGGCTAAGAGTCTTACTGTAGATTTTATTAATAGGCTTAGTCAATATATTATGTTTACATCTATTGTTTTAGTGCATTATTTTCAGTGATCTTGCAGCATCATAGCCAAGAACACAGGAGGCTGTAATCTGTTGGGTCACAGGAGGCCAAACCTCTCCCAATATGCCCTGCCTTCTTCCTTGAAAGATGGAAAGTGTGATGTAAAATTTCTGCTCAGAAAAAGATGTGCAACAAAATGTGTGACTTTTTGACACTAGTTGCTTTATTCAAAGGAGATGATAGATTTCCCCCCCGTTGTATTTTTGTTACCCAAACATTGCCATTAAAGAGGTCTCACTTAGGCAAATAGAATTTATCATGTAGAGAAAGTTAATACAAGGCACTTACTAATGTATTGTGATTGTCCATATTGCTTCCTTTGCTGGCTGGATTCATTTTCACATCACATTAAGCACTGCTCATATCCAGGGGCTACGACCACCCTGCAATCCATCAGCGGTAGCCGTGCTTACACACTATAGAAATAAAATGCAGCAACTCCCGTCCTGGCTACCTTGTATCTGCGCTGCAGCGGTGGCCATAACCCCTGGAAATGAGCAGTGTGTAATGTAATGGAAAAATTAATTACTGAAGTACTGTTTCTCCAGAATGAAACAACAGATCACTAAGATAAAGGTTTCATCAGCTGGACCTACAAGCCAGTGCGCCTGGTTTACCAGTAAATTTCCTGGTGACAGACTCTCTTTAACAATTGTCTTTTGATTATAATTATTATTATTATTATCGTTACAGGACTGTGACTATGACGAGGGGACATCCTCTGCGTCTGGAGGAAAGAAGGTTTGTACACAAACATATAAGAGGATTCTTTATGGTAAGAGCAGTGAGACTATGGAACTCTCTGCCTGAGGAGGTGGTGATGGTAAGTTTACTAAAAGAGTTCAAGAGGGGCCTGGATGTATTTCTGGAGGGTAATAATATTACAGGTTATAGTTACTAGAGATGTGTCGTTGATCCAGGGAGTAATTCTGATTGCCTGATTGGAGTCGGGAAGGAATTTTTTTCCCTAAAGTGGGGAAAATTGGCTTCTACCTCACAGAGTTTTTTGCCTTCCTCTGGATCAACTTTTAGGAAAACAGGCTGAACTGTATGGACAGATGTCTTTTTTCAGCCTTATAAACTATGTTACTATGTTACATCTATATCCAGCTTTGCATGAATGTCTAGTTAAATATCTACATCTTTGAGAAGAACAAGTGCACAACATCAGATCATTCAGAAAGTGGTTGCCTGAAGGTGACAAACAGACGGCAGATCTCAGCAGAGGTTAAACTTTGTGAAACATCCGCTCCAGAGATCTGCCGCCAGCAAACCATTAATTCCAGGCATGGCCGCAGTACAGAGGCTTCCCTAATGCTATGCTGAGGTTTTGTTGCTAGGTGATGATTTGGAAAACTTCAGTCTTCCTGCTGAGAGATTTAAAAATGTGCACACAACAGCGCTCACAAACCCCCATACAGAACTCGCCTGTTGTCTATTTTAACCTTTCTTTTTATTTTATCAAGTGGTGAAAAAGATTGTGAAACTGAGCAAGTTTAACAACAGTAAAGAGTGTCGACTCAGCTCTAAACATACATCTGAAACACGCATCATATCTCAGAGCTTTCAAGTTTATAAAATGTCACCATGGTGCACTGAGCTATGGGACCCTGAGGCAGTAGAAGGGTTTTAAAATTTTATGGAGGGGGGTTGCAGTGGCTTCTTTAGATTTCTTATGAGAACGACCCACAGCTATCCTTTACCTGGGCTCCATTTCAGGAGCCCTTGGCCCTGAATCTATCACCTGCCTAACAGCAGGAGATCCTGGGAAAGCCTCTAGGCTTGTCTGAGGCCTCCAATCATGTCAGTGATTAATGATGAAAAGTCTCGGAGGTGACATACTGTGAGATTAGAATGCAACATAAAGAGTTAATCCTTGGGCTATATCCAAAACCATCATGATTGCGATGCAAAAAAATATATGTTTTATTCGGCCTATTGTTAATTTTGTATCTGAGAAGGCTTTTGATATTTCACTGGGCAAATTGCCAGCATGGATAACCCCACTGAACTCTGCTAGGCAGGAAAAGAAACACATACAGACTCATTTATTCAGATTTTTGAATATTGTGGCCAACAAACTAAGCTTTTCATTCAGGATCATCTCATTGGTATAAAAAAAAATATCAATTAACTGGTGTGTAGGGAATGGTTCAAACCCGGGAGACTGGTAATATATGCTACCAATATTAGTGTATAGTTCTTTTTTTTTTTTTTTTTTGTACTGTGGACACCCTTTTTTATCAAAAGCATAAGAAAATTTCTTAATTGTTAAAATTATTGTAGAACGTTTTCTGAAAGTGTTTTTTTTTTTTTTTTGCTTTATACATAATGGGGCATAATTAATAGACAGCATAAACTAAGACCAGACAGTCCAGTCACAAGGGCCACCAAATTCATAACTGTGGCGCACGCTGGGTAATAGATTTGGTGCATTTTGCACGAATTTAGACACTTTCTATTACTTATACTAGCCCAAGGAAACTCTAACCTTGTATTATTTTCTGTAAAAAAAAAAAAAAACCTGATGCACACCATTAATAAACATGGCATATTTTAAACCTCAACCATGCACCCTTATCTGGATATTTTAGAAATGTGTCTACAAAGGAACAAACATCTGGGAAATTTTTTGCAAATCAATAATAAATTTATTAAAATTAATTTGCACCATAAAAAGACACAACTCAAACGGGACCTTTCACTGCTCCTGACATGCCTGTTTTAATAGTTTCATGCATTCCCCATGTAATAACAATTCTGGAACATCTATACGTATGGCTTTATGTTGTGCCATTCCTTTATTATTCCTACTAGAAGTTATGAATGAATTGCTATTAGCCTTCACTAGGGTACAGAGGGGTGGAAACCAGTTGGGGGTGTACCTGCACAGACTCACTCTATCCAATCAGTGCTGCCATTTTCAGACTATGCAGGTACACACGCAACTTGCTACCTCCCCTCTTTACCCTTACTGAAGGCTAACAGCAATTCATTCATAACTTCCAGTAGAAATAATAAAGGAATGGCACAACATAGAGCCATAAGAATAGATGCTGCAGAATTGTTATTACATGGGGAATGCACAAAGCTATTAAAATAGGCATGTCAGGAGTGGTGTAAATGTAAATTGGGTGCTATCAGCCATAGGGCTGCCAGTTTTTGCTTAGAAGGACCTAATATCCTTCATTTATCTGGGTCAGATTTGTTGAATTGATGTCTATGGTATAACACCTCGTATTGTATAAGGTACAACACTCCGCGCACAGTTTTCAGTATAGAACCCCATAGTATGCCATATAGCATCCCATAGTATATAGCACCCACAGTAGACAGCACCCCACAGTATGCAGTATAGCACCCCACAGTATATAGCACCCATAGTACACAGCACCCCACAGTATCCAGTATAGCACCCCACAGTATATAGCACTCCACAGTACACAGCACCCCCACAGTATGCAGTATAGTACCTCACAGTATACAACACCCTGCAGTATACAGCACCTCACAGTATGTAGTATAGCACCCCATAGTATACAGCACCCCACAGTATACAGCACCTCACAGTATGTAGTATAGCACCCCATAGTATACAGCACCCCACAGTATACAGCATACCTTCCAACTATCCCAGATCTTGTGGGACAGTCCCGGATTTCAGAGGCTATCCCACGGTCCTGGTAAGGGGGAGGTATGGCCCGCTCTCTCGCAGCTGTCCCCGCGTCCATAGGAAGCAGAGACAGTTGCCTGTAATGATGAAGCAGAGAGCTGTTCATAGGCTCCCTGCTTCATCATTCCTCCCCATGTCTGTGCTCTACACTGCTGGTCTGGACGGGGGGGCCAGGCTAGCCGGAAGCTCCATGTATCCTGCTGCTGCTGGGGAATGAGGTGAGTATGTTGAGGTTTTTTTTTAACAGCCTGTGAATGGGGTTACAATCCTGGGCATATTACTGCAAGGGATCACAACTGGGCATATTACTGCAAGGGGTCACAACTGGGCATATTACTGTAAGGGGGCACAGCTGGGCATATTACTGTGAGGGGGTCACAACTGGACATATTACTGTGAGGGGGCACAACTGGGCATATTACTGTGAGGAGGCACAGATGGGCATACTACTGTGAGGGGGCACATAACTGGGCATACTACTGTGAGGGGGCAAATAACTGGGCAACATGTTACTGTGAAAAGCACAGCCGGACATACTACTGTGAGGGGACACAGCTAGGCATACTACTGTGAGGCGGCACATATCTGGGCATTATTACTATGAGGGGGCACATATCTGGGCATTACTACTATGAGGGGGCACATATCTGGCCATAACTACTCTGAGGGGGCACAATGCTGCCATAACTACTGTGTGGTGGCATAAAGAGGAATAATTACTATGTGGGGGCATTTAGGGGACTGGGTGGGATTAGGTGTTTAGTTATGTTTTGGGCAGAGATCTTCACAAAAAAAACTCCATAATTATGGCAAACTTCTCCTTCAGCAACACTCCTGACACTCCTTAGAAAGGACCTTTGATGACATCATTGCCATGTGTTACATATGTTACTGGTCACATGGCAATGATGCCTTTCTAGAGTTCAAGGTTTAAGTGAATTACGTAATGGATTCCATTCTTACGCAATCCATCATGTAATTAAATGCCAGCATGCCACATAATACAAGTGTATGGCCAGCCCAGAGGGTTCTGTTCTGATGGCCATACACTTGTATTATGACGTCATGCAAAACAGAATGCCTTTAAAAACCTTCAGTTTGGCATGCCAGCATCGAATTACATTATGGATTTCGTGAGAACGGAATCTATTACATAATTCACTTAAACCCCGAACTCGATCCTGCAAAAAGGCAGGTTCGCTCAACAGTAGTCCTTTCTCCTAAGAGAATCACAGCTGGTGTTCCTTGTAATGGGTGTTTTGAGCGGTGATGGTCCCTGCAGAAATGTCGGGCACGGGGCTGCCGACCCAAACACCTCTATTATAATCTGCCTTTGGTCCCCATGTAGCCCCCTGAAATGAACAGAGCAGCCGGTTGGGCATGGAAAGCTGCTCCATTAGTTTTTATGGGAGTTCTGGAGATAGCCGAGCCCTGTAGTGATAACTTTACCTAACTAGAATATACCTTTAACTCCCATAGAAGTGTATGGGAGCTACAGAAACAGTGCAGCTTGTATTGACTTACGTTGTCCATTACTTCCATTCACTTTTATGGGAATTGCTAATTATTTTATTCTGTTAAAAGGAAATTATATCAAAATTCGTCCTGTAAGGGGTTCTCCGGTGCCATATTTTGTTGGAGATAGCCGAGCCCTATACTGATAACTTTACCTAACTGGAATATACCTTTAACTCCCATAGAAGTGTATGGGAGCTACAGAAACAGTGTAGCTTGTATTGACTTACGTTTTCCATTACTTCCATTCACTTTTATGGGAATTGCTAATTATTTTATTCTGTTAAAAGGAAATTATATCAAAATTCGTCCTGTAAGGGGTTCTCCGGTGCCATATTTTGTTGCAAAAAAAAGAGCAGGAGGAGAAAATTAGCATCAAGAAGATGGGAGCTAGGACCCAGCTGTGGATCATTGTTTGCTAGGGAAGGGACCAGTAGAAACTAATCAGTTTTTACTACGTACCACAAAATGAAATGAACGCTTATAAATGCTTAGGTGTAATCAAATACATTGTTTTATTACTCTGTTCCGCGCCTTCATTATTTTGATTAAAGCAATGAATCTCATCAAGCCTGTGAATATGGTAATATTATGTGTGATCATCTACTAATATATATTGCAAAGTTCAACTTTAAATCATTAAAAGAAATTAGGCTTCAAATCTTAGATGATATAAGAACATTTTAGTAAGCATTTTTGCTATCGTGAAATGCAGAACTACTCTGAAGTGATCATTTTGCTATACACCTGTACAGTACATGGGGATAATTCTTCTATTTAGCTATTGAAGCTATGGATAATATATTGCAATATTTGCATGACGCCAGAAGGGATGTTCTAGAATTGGTGAAATTTGGAAACAGTTTCAAAACCAATTTGGTGACAGTTGGAAGCAATCTGTGAGAACCATATCACGGCCAGTTGACTACAAATCATTACCATAGGGCCAGGCTTTGCACAGGCAGTATTACTACTACTTGACATTTTATTGGTTGTAATTTCATGGCTAATTAGCTGGAAAATGCTAAAATCTAATTTGATTTAGGTCATTTGCTGACTTGTGATGTATATAATACTATGTGTGATTATGTGTGGGCAGACCGGTGGTTCAGTTAGTACTAGTGCCTTGCAGAGCTAGGTTCTAAGTTCTTCATCACAAAAATGGCCCAATGTCCAGGATAATTTTTAAATTATTACTCACAAAGTAGCAAAAAAATGCTATGAAATATCCCTTTAAGGGCTAAATAAATGACTACATTTAAAAAATAGCTTTTATTAATGCTTTTTAAAAAAAACTTTGTTCATAATTCCCTACTTTCTACTATTACATATTAAAAACACAAGCAGAGCAGACTGAACCGGCTTTCAAAAGGTCCGTCAGTTACTATAGTATAAGTGTTTGTCCCGATTGTGTTCTTTATTATTTGTTATTTTCAATCCCGGATACAAAGCACTTTATTTAGGGTATCAATATGGATATAGTTGTATTGGCAACAGATATTAATTTTCATATCTGTAGCCCTTATATCCCTTTATTCAGATGTAATAATGACACTATGGGACAATTTTGCACTCTATGTGCCACTTTTTGATTCAATTTGTTAGTTCAGTAGAATGTGGCTAATCACCACCTTTCTACCTACTTGTTATCCTGGATTGTTTTCTCCGGATAACATAGACCATATTTGGTATATAAAGATCTTACTGTCCCAATGTCAACATATACCTTCCTAGACCGGAATCCCGGACGGCCTAAAGCCTACCACCAGTCTACATTATTTCTATGGTAACCCATATCTATTTACTGTTTGTTGCACAGTCCTGCCTTGGCCGGTTACCAGGGCGCCTAATGCGTCCCGCCGGTCACTTAGTTCGCTCTGCTGCGGTTAAAATAACAAACTAGATGACTCCCCCAACATGTTTCGCCACTAACGTGGCTTCGTCAGGGGTAAGGAGTCAGCAAACCGAGCGCTTACCGCCGCCATCTTTTAAACTGTGAGGGGAACCACCCACCTCACCTTTAGCAAATCGGCTCGCTCAGTTATACCTGGACATAAAGAATAGCCTAACATCTCATGCCAGCTCACCTGTACTTCCATATCATTTGTCCAATGGGAAGAAGGATTGTCCTCAGTAGGTGTTACGGATCTTCCGTCATACTCTGTTACCTACGAGTCTGCGCATCAAACGTAGACCGATGCGCAGTTCGAATCCATAGTGCGCATAACAAAGGACTTCACAAACTAAGTCTGTAATGCGCATGACAGAGGACTTAGTCTTCAGTGCTCATTGATAATAGCATTTCAATGCACTTAATCCATGTTACTTTCTCTTCATAATATGTATCTAAAAATTTTTATCTAGACTCATAATGAGGGAAGGGGTTTTGAAGGCACTTATGTCATCCAGTTCTAGTCTACTTCTAAACTATGTTAACAACTATGAGTTCTAAGTAGAGATGAGCGAGCACTAAAATGCTCGGGTGCTCGTTATTCGAGTTGAATTTTTCCTGATGCTCGGGAGCTCGTTTCGAATAACAAACCCCATTGAAGTCAATGGGAGACTCGAGCATTTTTTGCAGGGGACCAAGGCTCTGCCTAGGGAAGGCTGGGTGAAAACCTGGAAACCTCAGAAAATGATGGAAACACCATGGAAATGAACAGGAAACAGCAGGGGCAGCATGCATGGATGCCTCTGAGGCTGCCTAATCCCACCATTACCCCAAATTCTCGGGCAACAGCCTGGTGGTGACCCTCAAGGCAATTGTGCTCACCCAGACCATAAAAATTTAGCGTGGCCCTGTATGGCTGTGACTACAGAGTGACCGAGTTACACTGCAGGAGCAGGCGAAGCACATAAAAATTTATCGTGGCCCTGTATGGCGGTGGTGACAACAGAGTGATCGAGTTAGACTGAGGTAGCAGGTGAACAACCCAAAAATTAAGCCTGACACAGCATGGTGGTGACACCAACAATGCCTTTGTCCGACTGAGATTGCAGTCAAATGGCTGTAGGTGAGCCTCCCAAGTCGACCCTCTGGAAAAAAAAAAAAATTGTGTCTGTGGTTGACAATACTGAAAAATTGTTTTAGAGTGTCTGTAGTTGACGCTCCTGAAAAATTGTTTTAGAGTGTCTGTAGTTGATGCTCCTGAAAAATGGTTTTAGAGTGTCTGTAGTTGACGCGCTGGAAAAATTGTTTAGAGAGAAGGCCTGTAGGTGGCCCCCCGGAAACATTGTCTTAAAAGAGTGCCAGTTGGCCCTCTAAAAAATTCCCTTTTGGGTCAGCGTTTGGCAATGAAGAGAAGGAGGAGGAGTAGAGGAGAGGAGAGGAATCGGATACATAAGGAATCTTATTCTTTAGCTGCTTTCCCCCGGAGGAGATTTGAATTCCGGTGAAATCCAGGCTTTGTTCATTTTAATAAGCATCAGCCTGTCAGCGCTGTCAGTTGACAGGCATGTACGCTTATCGGTGATGACGCCACCAGCTGCACTGAATACCCGCTCTGACAACACACTAGCGGCAGGGCAGGCCAGCAACTCCAAGGTGTACAGCGCCAGTTCAGGCCACGTGTCCAGCTTTGAAACCCAGTAGTTGTATGGAGCAGAGTGATCACGCAGGACGTTGGTATGGTCAGCTAGGTACTCCCTCACCATCTTTCTGTACAGCTCCCCCCTACTCTGCCTAGACTGGGGACAGGTGACAGTGTCTTGCTGGGGTGACATAAAACTGGAAAAGGCCTTGGAGAGCGTTCCCCTGCCAGTGCTGGACAAGCTGCCTGCTTGCCTCCTCTCCCCCGCTACTTGGCCCACAGAACCACGCCCTCTGCCGCTAGCGATGTCAGATGGGAAGGATTGTTTCAGCTTGTGCACCAGGGCCTGTTGATATTGATTCACTCTCATACTCCTTTCCTCTACAGGGATGAGAGTGGAAAGGTTCTTCTTGTACCGTGGGTCCAGGAGAGTGAACACCCAGTAATCGGTGTTTGAAAAAATGCTTCTAACGCGAGGGTCACGGGATAGGCAGCCTAACATGAAGTCTGCCATGTGCACCAGAGTCCCAACACGCAAGAATTCCCTCTCCTCACTGGCCTGACTCTCCATTTCCTCCTCTTCAGTCCATACACGCTCAAGAGTTAAGAAGGACTGAGCATTGGTACCCTCTTCTGTCTCACCAACATTCTCCTCCTCTTCCTCCTCATCCTCATCCCCCTCCTCCAATACGCGCTGAGAAACAGACGGGAGGGTGCTCTGGCTATCAAGCGACGTATCTTCTTCCCCCATCTCCTGTGACAAGCGCAAAGCTTCTGACTTCATGCTGAGCAGTGAGTTTTTCAACAGGCAAAGCAACGGGATGGTGAGGCTGATAACGGCGGCATCGCCGCTGACCACCTGTGTTGACTCCTCAAAGTTGCTCAACACATGACAGATATCAGACATCCACGTCCACTCCTCATTGTAGACTTGAGGAAGCTGACTGACCTGACTACCAGTTCTAGTGGAAGTTGACATCTGGCAGTCTACAATCGCTCTGCGCTGCTGGTAAACTCTGGATAACATGTTTAATGTCGAATTCCATCTCGTGGGCAAGTCGCACAACAGTCGGTGAGCTGGCAGTTGTAGGCGCCGCTGCTGCCCTGAGAGTGGCAGCATCTGTGCTTGACTTGCGGAAATGCGCACAGATGCGGCGCACCTTGGTGAGCAAATCTGACAAATTAGGGTATGTCTTGAGGAACCGCTGAACTATGAGATTGAATACGTGGGCCAGGCATGGCACATGTGTCAGTCTGCCGAGTTGCAGAGCCGCCACCAGGTTACGCCCGTTGTCACACACAACCATGCCTGGCTTGAGGTTCAGCGGTGCCAGCCACAGATCGGTCTGCACCGTGATGCCCTGTAACAGCTCTTGGGCGGAGTGCCTTTTGTCACCTAAGCTCATCAGTTTGAGCACCGCCTGCTGGCGCTTACCCACAGCACTGCTGCTGCACCTAGAGCTACCGACTGAAGGCGCCGTGCCCACGGATGGTAATTCGGAGGAGGAGGAGGGGTTGGAGGAAGAGGCATGGTACATCTGAGAAACCGTGACCAAGGTAGGCCCCGCAATCCTCGGTGTGGGCAGTACATGAACGGCCCCAGGGTCAGACTCGGCCCCAGCCTCCACCAAGTTAACCCAATGTGCCATCAGTGAGATATAGTGTCCCTGCCCGGCAGCACTTGTCCATGTGTCCGTGGTTAGGTGGACCTTATCACTAACCGCATTGGTCAGGGCACCGATGATGTTCTCTGACACGTGCTGGTGTAGGGCTGGGACGGCACATCGGGAAAAATAGTGGCGGCTGGACCAAGTACCGAGGGACAGCCACCGCCATCAGGTTGCGGACAGCCTCAGTCTCTACCAGTCTATAGGGCAGCATCTCCAGGCTCAACAATTTGGAGATGTGGACGTTTAGGGCTTGTGCATGTGGGTGGCTGGAATTGTATTTGCGCTTGCGCTCAAATGTCTGCTGCAAAGACAGCTGAACGCTGCACTGGGACACATTGGTGGAGGTTGTGGAGGATCGTGGAGGTGAAGGGGTGGTTGTAGGGCGGGAGGCGCTCGTGCCGGGGTCTTGGGCAGGGGGTTGACTCGCCGAGCCAGCATGTGACACAGGGGAAGGGGCAGTGGTGTGACCCGCAGGCGGTGAACGGCCTTGGTTCCACTGAGTCGGATGTTTAGCACTCATATACCTGCGCATGCTGGTGGTTGTTAGGCTAGTAGTGGTGGCACCCCTGCTGATCCTGGTGTGGCACAGGTTGCACACCACAGTCCGTCGGTCATCCTCACTTTCTTTAAAAAACCTCCAGACTTGCGAATATCTAGGCCTCGGCATGGGAGCTTGACTCAGTGAAACAGTTGCTGATCTACCTGCTCTGGCCCTGCTTCTCCCTCTAGACACCCCACTGCCTCTTGCAACCTGTTCTGGTGCTGCACTTGCCTCCCCCTCAGAAGCACTGTCTTGAGTTGGATTACCAACCCAGCTCGGGTCAGTCACCTCCTCATCCACCAGCTCTTCCTCCGATTCCTCACTCTGCTCCCCCCCTCGGACTTACTGCCCTGACAACAATGTCACTGTCTGACAACCGTGTCTCATCATCATCATCATTATCATCCGACACCTCTTCATGCACTACTTGCACTAAGTCCACACTCTCATCACCCACAGACTGTGAAAGTTCTACATTTTGGTCATCGGGACAGAGCAACTGCTCAGGTTGTTCTTGAGCAGTGGTTTGTGTCTCTGGATAGGGTCCTGAAAAGAGTTCCTGTGAGTATGCCGGATCTGAATCCATATTTTCCGTGGGGGGGGGCAGGCTGGGGGGAAGGAGGTTGAGCTGGAGGAGCCAGAGGTCTACTCCTTTGGCTAGCGTGGGTGGACTGCGTGGAAGACTGGGTGGTGGATAAATTACAGGACGCATTGTCCGCTATCCATGTCATCACCTGTTCGCACTGTTGTGGTTTCAATAGTGGTGTACCACATGACCCTGTAAGATGCGAGATGAAACTAGGGAGTGAAACTCTGCGGCGTTCCACTGCTCCCTCATCAGCATGTACAGTGTCACCCTGCCCAGGACCACAGCCTCTGCCCCCTACACTACTTAAAAGCCCATGCCCACGCCCTCGTCCTCGACCTCGATCCTTAGCCCTTGGGTTCAACATTTTGTATATTCACCAAACTGTCGAGTTAATATCTGAGGCCAAAACCGTATTCAGTAGACAGTAGAATTACTATCTGAGGCAAAAAAATGTAGTCTTTACACTCCAGCTATTGCACCACAAACCACTCAATTTTGCACTGGACTGAAGTTTATATAACTGAGAATAAAAACGTATTCTCTAGACTGTGGCTAGTTTATCGCACACCTCACAATTGTTCACATGGACTGTAGTTTAATATAATTGAGTGAAAAAATTATTCTCTAGACTGGCTAGTGTATCGCACCTCACAATTGTT
>ONZH01011407.1:0-27352 GCA_900303285.1 Rhinella marina | reverse complement strand
AGCATTGTGTGTGCATTTGCGAGACTTATATTCGTACGCAACAGTGTATAGATTAAAAGCGTATAAAGTTGCGTACCTTTTGAAAAATGAATGTTCGTTATTAGTGAGCGAATATTCGCTAATAGCACATAATAACATATATTTTGTACGCAAATACAATGAATCTATTCGTCGAATATACGAATTTTAGGAAAAGTTCTGCGAATGTTTGGCGAATAATTTTTTGCATGATTCGCTCATCTCTAATTGTGAGTCATGACGGATCCATCTAGCTCTGCATCCCAGGACGCACTCAAAAACGCTGCTTACAGTGCGTTTGTGTGCGTCATGGAAATGAAATGAAATGGAAGAGAATACATTCTGGAGCACTCCGTTCCCTTCAGTTCAGTTTTGTCCCCATTGACAATGAATGGGGACAAGACTGAAGCATTTTCCCCGCTATTGAGATCCTATGATGGATCTCAATAGCAGAAAGGGAAAACACTGGTGTCAAACTCCAGTCTCGCAGGTCCACTGCCGAGGGTTAACATTGGAATTTGCCCTGTCCTTTAAGCCACACATCCAAACCCTCACCTCCACCTGTCGTTTTTAACTTGAGAACATCTCTTGTATTCACGCTTTCCTCAACCCTGTGTCAACTAAAATACTAGTGCATACTCTTGTCATCTCCTGCCTGGTTTACTGCAACATCCTCTTGTGTGTCCTCCCATCCAGAACTCTCACTCTCCGCCAATCTATTCTCAACTCCGCTGCCCGGTTAATTCACTTCTGCACTAATATCTTCTCTGCCTCCCCTTCTGTCAATCCCTTCACTGGCTCCCCATTACCCAGCAAATTCAGTTTAAAATACTAACAAATATGTATCAGGTGGTCCACAACTTTGTCCCCTCCGTACATCTCTGACCTGCTTTCCCGATACATCCCTACATGTAATCTCAGATCCTCACAGGACCCACTCCTCTGTTTTCCTCTCAGCTGTTCTTCACACAATCGACTACAAGATTTCTCCAGCACCTTTCCCCTACTCTTGAACTCACTACTCCAACACATCAGACTCTCAAAAGTAACCTGAAAACTCACCTCTTCAGGAAAGCCTACCATCTGCAATGAGCGTGATGCCACTCACAGCCACATGAGCAGCCTATACCCTCACCTTCTGTGTTCTCCCCTTCCCTTATAGATTGTAAGCTCTTGTGGGCAGGGTCCTCTAACCCCTTGTACCAGTCTGTTAATAGTTTCTTGTTTATTGTATTTTTACATTTGTGTAACCCTAACTGGATGTACAGTGCCATAGAATTAATGGCAATTTAAAGGGTTTCTGTCACCAGATTTTTTGATATAAATCAGGCTGACATTACAGATGTGGCAAGGTCACCTGATTCTAACTGTGCTGGTTATTTATCACCTAATGCCCCTGTTTTTCAGTAATTATAACTTTTATTTTATGCTAATTAGCCTCTAGGAGCAGGGGGGGGGGCATTACCCATGCTCCTAGAGGCTCAGTTCGCCCACCTTTGGTAACACCCAGTTCTGCGCCGCCCTCTTCAGTATTCAGCGCAGGTGCAGTGAGGAAGCCAGGAGATGGCGAGTGCCCTTCACTCACTGCGCCTGCACCAAATACTGAAGGGGACGGCACAGGCGCGGGATTTAGACGGAGGACAGGGCTGGCAGGAGGAGACGAACGCTGCCTGGCCCTGTCACTCAAGAAGAACTGGGCGTTACCAAAGGTGGGTGAACAAAGCCTCTAGGAGCAGGGTTAACGCCCCCCCTGCTCCTAGAGGCTAATTAGCATAAAATACAAGTTATAATTACTGAAAAACTGGGGCACTAGGTGATAAATAACTAGCACAGTTAGAATCAGGTGACATTTCCACATCTGTAATGTCAGCCTGATTCATATAAAAAAATCTGGTGACAGAAACCCTTTAAAATAAATAATAATCAAGGCGTTATAGAATGACTTATCTATAAAATAATGTGGACAGCCCAATAGCAGTAGTATTAGACCGCATTTCACCTCAATTAGAGAATGAAGGATTTATAGAATGACTTATCTATAAAATAATGTGGATACCCCAACTTCTTTTTCACCCCAAGTAGAGAATCAAGGCCTAAAGGTTAACTTATCTATAAAACAAGGTGGAAACCTAAATAATTGTAAATATAGACTGCTTTTTCGCCCCAAGACGTTATAGAATTTGTTATCTATCTATAAAACAATGTGGACAGCCCAATAGCAGAGCTTCAAGAATTAAAGGAAATGAATGTGAAATTTCACATTTTCCCTTTTTTTGTAGATTTTCCATTTTAATCATTTTTTTCTGTAACACAGCAAGGGTTTACAGGCAAATAAAGTAAAATCTGCAGGGTTCAGAAGGGATGGAGTGCCATAAGGTTTTTGGAGGACAGATTTTGTTGGCATGGTTTTTGGAAACTATGTCACATTTGAAGAGACCCTGAGGTACAGTGGAAACCCACTTGGCCCCAAACAGTGATTTTAGAAATGACACCCCCAAGGAGTCTTTCAAGATGTGTATGAGCACTTTGGCTCAGCAGGCTTTTCATAGACTTCAGAAACACACACCATAAAAATGAAAAATTACATATTTTACAAGAAAATGCCACTTTAAATCCAAATTTGTCATTTTCACAAGGGATAACATAAGAAAAGTGCACACAAAGTGTTACCCATTTTCTCCCGAATATGGCAACATCCTACACGTGGTCGTAAACTGCTGTATAGGCACACTGCAGAGCTGAGAAGGGACGGAACGGCGTATAGTGCCTTGTGAAAGTATTCAGCCCCCTGGAACTTTTCAACCTTTTGCCACATTTCAGGCTTCAAACAATAAGATATAACATTTTAAAATTTTTGGTGAAGAATCAACAACAAGTGGGTCACAATTGTGAAGTGGAACGAAATTTATTGGATCATTTAAACTTTTTTTGTAATAATAAAACTGAAAAGTGGGGCGTGCAAAATTTTTTGGCCCATTTACTTTCAGTTCAGAAAACTTACTCCAGAAGTTGATCTCTGATCTCTGAATGATCCAATGTTGTCCTAAATGACTGATGAAGATACATAGAATCCACCTGTGTGTAATCAAGTCTCCGTATAAATGCACCTGCTCTGTGATAGTCTCAGGGTTCTGCATCATGAAGACCAAGGAACACACCAGGCAGGTCCGTGATACTGTTGTGGAGAAGGTTAAAGCCGGATTTGGATACCAAAAGATTTCCCAAGCTTTAAACATCCCAAGGAGCACTGTGCAAGCGTCATATTGAGATGGAAGGAGTATCAGACCACTGCAAATCTACCAAGACCCGGCCGTCCCTCTAAACAAGGAGAAGACTGATCAGAGATGCAGCCAAGGCCCATGATCACTCTGGATGAACTGCAGAGATCTACAGCTGAGGTGGGAGAGTCTGTCCACAGGACAACAATCAGTCCAACACTTCACAAATCTGCCCTTTATGGAAGAGTGGCAAGAAGAAAGCCATTTCTCAAAGATATCCATAAAAAGTCTTGTTTACAGTTTGCCACAAGCCCCTGGGAGACACCAAACATGTGGAAGAAGGGGCTCTGCTCAGAGGAAACCAAAATCCAACTTTTTGGAAACAATGCAAAACGATATGTTTGGCGTAAAAGCAACACAGCTCATCCCCCTGAACACACCATCCCCACTGTCAGACATGGTGGTGCCAGCATCATGGTTTGGGCTTTTCATCAGCAGGGACAGGGAAGATGATGGATGGAGCCAAATACAGGACCATTCTGGATGAAAAGACCTGAGACTAGGATGGAGATTTATCTTCCAACAATACAATGATCCCAAACATAAAGCAAAATCTACAATGGAATGGTTCAAAATTAAACGTATCCAGGCCTTAGAATGGCCAAGTCAAAGTCCAGACCTGAATCCAATTGAGAATATGTGGAAAGAGCTGAAAACTGCTGTTCACAAACGCTCTCCATCCAACCTCAAAGAGCTCCAGCTGTTTTGCAAGGAAGAATGGGCAAGAATTTCAGTCTCTAGATGTGCAAAACTGATAGAGACATACCCCAAGCGACTTGTAGCTGTAATCGCAGCAAAAGGCGGCACAACAAAGTATTAATGCAAGGGGGCCGAATAATTTTGCACGCCCCACTTTTCAGTTTTATTATTACAAAAAAAGTTTAAATGATCCAATAAATTTCGTTCCACTTCACAATTGTGACCCACTTGTTGTTGATTCTTCACCAAAAATGTAAATGTTATATATTTCTGTTTGAAGCCTGAAATGTGGCAAAAGGTTGAAAAGTTCCAGGGGACCGAATACTTTCGCAAGGCATTGGATGTCTTTTGGAGGGCAGATTTCACTGAAATTATTTTCAGGCACTATGTCACATTTGAAGACACCCTGTGGTACCCTTACAGTGGAAGTCCCTAAAAAGTTCCCCCAATTTGGAAAGTAAACCCCTAGGGATAGGGTGCAGTGAGCTCTTTCGTCCAACAGAAGTTTTAAAGACTTTAGAAATACTTTGACTGTCAAAATGAAAAATTGCATATTTTACAAGAAAATGTTGTTTTAGGCCCAGATTATTCATCTTCACAAGGAGTAACAAGGATTAAATTGTTACCCATTTTCTCCTGAATTTGGCAACACCACATACAGTATGTGCTTATATACCTATGTGCACACAGCAGGGCTCACAAGGGAAGGAATACTGCATGGCTTTTGGAGGGTAGATTTTAGATTTTACTGGAATAATTTTCAGATGCCAAGGTGTTTTGAAGAGGTACCCCTATAATGGAAAACCCCAAAAAGTGTCTCCATTTTGGAAACTATACCTCTTAAGTAATTTTTCCAGGGGTACAATAAGCATTTTGACCTCACAGTTTTTTTTTCCCCATTTTTCCACAGACATGCCATCTTGCCACAGCCATCTTCGTGCCCAAAATGTTGCGCCCAATAAGTGCCACTGTGAAAAGTCACTGTGGCTGGCAATTGAGGAGGCTCTAATGAAATAAATGAAATAAAAAGAGCCCACAAGAAGTTTTGGAAACTACACCTCTCAAGGAATGTTTAAGAGGTGTAGTGTGCATAAAGACCTGTGACTAAATCCGCTCCTTGCAGCCCGCCTGACGTCAACTACGTCATGCTCACGCAATGCGGTTACGTCACTGGTTACCAAGACATGATGTTACGCCTCCCTAGGAGCACGTGAGGTCAGCTTGGTACAGTTTACACAGACGCCTCCCGTCCACTCAGGCACAGAGAGTCAGGGGTCTGAGCTGCAGTTGTCCACGCACCTTCGGCGTAACCCCACTCTCGCTCACAACCCTGACAAGCTGAGAGAGACTTTTCACTGCCCCAGTGACTGCCCCCAGTTCCTTGTTTAATATGAGCCCAGTCCGCTAGCGGGATTATATTGGGTCAGGAACCATCCCAGGTAGCTATAACCCGCTGAACACGGGCTTGGGGGATTTGTGATTGAGATACAAGAACAGCACAAGATTAAATTATATATTTAATAATAATATTTAATAATACCGATCACTCTGCTCCATACAACTACTGGGTTTCAAAGCTGGACACGTGGCCTGAACTGTACGCCTTGGAGGTGCTGGCCTGCCCTGCCGCTAGCGTGCTGTCAGAGCGGGTATTCAGTGCAGCTGGTGGCGTCATCACCGATAAGCGTACACACCTGTCAACTGACAGCGCTGACAGGCTGACGCTTATTAAAATGAACAAAGCCTCGATTTCACCGGAATTTAAATCTCCTCCGGGGGAAAGCAGCTAAAGATTTACATTACTTATGTATCCGATTCCTCTTCTCTACTCCTCCTACTCCTCCTCCTCCTCTTTGTCGTCTTTGCCTAACGCTGACCAAAAAAACACCATTTTTTAGAGGTCCAACTGGCACTCTTTTACCACAATTTTTCAGGAGGGCCCCCTACAAGCCCTCTCTCTAAACAATTTTTCCGGAGGTCCACCTACAGGCCCTCTCTCTAAATAATTTTTCCGGAGGTCCACCTACAGGCCCTCTCTCTAAATAATTTTTCCGGAGGTCCACCTACAGGCCCTCTGTCCAAACAATTTTTCCGCAGTGTCAACTACAGACAGTGTAAAACAATGTTTCAGGAGTGTCAAACAGACAGTCCAAAACAATTTTTCAGGAGGCGCAAGTACCAACATTTAAAAAAAATTTTTTTTTGCTGAGGGTCAACTTTATGTACTCCGAAAACAAAAAAATTTTTGGAGGCTCAACAAAAGCCATTTCACTGCATTCTCAGTCAGACAAAGTCATTGGTGGTGTAACCGCCATGCTGTGTCAGGCTAAATTTTTGGGTGCTTCACCAGCTACCGCATACTAACTCAGTCACTCTGTTGTCACCGCCGCCATACAGGGCCACGAAAAATGTTTATGTAGTTCGCCTGCTCCCGCAGTGTCACTCGCTCACTCTGTTGTCACCACCATAGTGGTTTGCCCTATAGCAGCCCAAGTCTGCACATTCCCCTTTTTATCTCCAAGTGATCTATATTGCACGTCACGTAATAAAATAGGTTCTTTTGCTCTCAGTGATACAAATCCATTTAATAAAATCCTTTCTTTCTCTTTAACTGATCTATACTGAACATCACTTTTAAAAATACGTCTTTTTCCTCTCTTTCTCTCTCTCCAAACTATTTTTCCGGATAGGTGCCGTATACGGTATTAAACTGAGAAGAATGCATAAAACACATGCCCCACTTGACAAATTTCACAGTTGACAACCGTACCGGTTGATGCTAAATTTTTAAGTTGGGGTCCTGCGTCGTCATTCGAACTCCCAAAGAAAAAAAAAAGGAAATTTCAGTCAGCACATCCCAGAGTGCAGGTGCTGGTTGCTATGGCTAAATACATGTCAAAGGAAAATACATAAATTGCAGCCTCACACAGTTACCAGATAAAGCACAAAATGCCACAGTGATAGAATATTCCAAAGCTCATGCTATGCTTGTTTAATAAATTAGAGACTCTTGGCAAATACATTTTGTACAAAATTATCTGAGCCCATTCACCACAATCGTCAAGGTGGTCTCTGCAGAATGGGAACCTAACACTTTGTCCTACCTGTTACGTGCCAGTCTTGGCTTCCATATAATCAGGGGGTGTTCTGTTCCACATGCATGTAATGTCCACTTGCCTTTTGCCATTTCTGGTACTACAAAGGCCTCCCCTAGTTCAGGAGTGCAGACACTAACATGCATCCCCCCAGCCTGCCCCCCACCTACAGGCCCTCTCTCCAAACAATTTACCCGGATAGGGGACGTATTAGATATTATACAGATTTTTTTTGGTTCCTCTTTTAATTGCCTCCTGACCTGTGATAGGCAGAGCATGGACACGTCCCCTTAGCTGCAGTAGAAAAGACACTCCCCTGGCCAGAGCAAGCTCTTTTTCCTTTTCCGTGTTCGAAAAATCCATTAAATATATGGTCCCAAGATAGGGGACGTATACGATTTTAAACTGAGAAGAATCGATACCACACATGCCCCACTAGTTCGAGCTCAATGTTGACAGCCGTACCAGTTGATGCCAAATTTTTAAGTGGGGGTTCCACCACTACCAGGCTAACCACCACCAGCATGCGCAGGTATACGAGTGCTAAACACTATGGAACCAAGGCCGTCCGTTCCCCTCATGCGGGTCCCACCACTGCTCCTTCCCCTGTGTCACTTGCTGCCTCTGCGAGTCAACCCAGAGCCCAGGACCCCTGCACGAGCGCCTCCCGCCGTAAAACCACCCCTTCGCCTCCATGATCCTCCACACTGTCCACCAATATGTCCCTGCGCAATGTTCAGCTGTCATTACAGCAGATGTTGGAGCGCAAGCAGAAAAAATGGTTCAGCCCACCTACATGCACAAGCCCTCAACGTCCACATACAGGGCCATGCTAAATTTTTAATGTGCTCTACCTGCTACCGTCGTGTAGCTCGATCACTCTGACCGCGTCTGACCCTTGGGCCGTTAAAGTACTGCCCACTTGGAGGATTGCGGGGCCTACCTCGGTAACGGTTTCTCAGAATTACTATGCCACTTCCTCCAACCCCTCCTCCTCCACCTTCGAATTACCATCCGTGCTGCACCTCCTGCTACCTCAGTCTAACTCGGTCACTCTGTTGTCACCGCCATGCTGCGTCAGGCTAAATTTTTGGATGGCTCACCTGCTACCTCATCTAACTTGGTCACTTGTTGGTGTCACCGCCATGCTGTGTCAGGCTTATGCCTGCATCGTGTGGCTGGGGATAGGAGAGCAGTGCCAGCATGGGCATGGGTGATGGACCTTCGTTGCACCTAGTTGGGTGCTTTCCTATATATTCCCACCATGCCAGCCATGGGTTGTTCATAAAATAATAACAGGAAAAACAAAAAAAATGAGAAAACTATTTTACAGGAGGGTCAACCACAGACACTCCAAAACAATTTTACATGAGGGAGTGTCTCCCCATCTGCCATCGTGTTCGGTCAGGCTGTCAGTAGGTACACCACCTCTGTCGTCCGCAGAAGCGGCCACTATGAGGAAGGCCACGGCAAGAACATCCCCTTTTCAATTGAGAACAAGTGGAGAATTGTAGGAGGATGACAGTTTTTTTCCACAGTGGATTCACTTTCCCCTTTATCATTGCCAGACAACAGTTGGTGAAAAAGTAATTGGCAATGATGAAGAAAATATAACGGTGCAGTGGACCGTCTGTGAAGCAAACCTAACTAATAACAGGGAAAACAAAAAAAATATTTTACAGAAGGGTCAACTACAGACACTTCTAAACAATTTTTTAGAAGGGTCAACTACAGACACTCCAAAACACTGCTACCTCAATCTAACTTGGTCACTTGTTGGTGTCACTACGCTGTCACCATGATGTGTCAGGCTTATGCCTGCGTCATGGGGAGGGGGATAGCACAGCAGTGCCAGCATGAGCAGTGGTGTCACCTGCAGGCGGTGATGGACCTTCTTTGCACCTATTTGGGTGCTTCCCTAACATGTGATGGGTATTTGCCTCGCCTTTCTGGGTCTGGGTGAGCACAATTGCCATGAGGGTAACCACCAGGCTGTTGCCCGAGAATTTGGGGTAATGGTGGGATTAGGCAGCCTCAGAGGCATCCATGCATGCCGCCCCTGCTGTTTCCTGTCCATTTCCGTGGTGTTTCCATCATTTTCTGAGGTTTCCAGGTTTTCACCCAGCCTTCCCTAGGCAGAGCATTGGTCCCCTGCAAAAATGCTCGAGTCTCCCATTGACTTCAATGGGGTACGTTACTCGAAACGAGCACCCGAGCATCGGGAAAAGTTCGACTCGAATAACGAGCACCCGTGCATTTTAGTGCTCGCTCATTTCTAGCAGTAACCCATCTCCTTTGTTTACAAACTCTTTTTTCTCTTATTTTCTGATTGCAGATTCATTTATTCTATTTCCTGAACTTGATTACGGGGGCGGCCATCTTGCCTCAGCTGTTCTTAACAGCATTTACAAAGCATTAAGAAAACAGCTTTTTTTAAAGAAAGAAGTAAGAATCTCTTACATTTAGTTGTCACACAGGCTTATGAAAGCCAAGTCATACTTTACAAATCTATGATTAGAAACACAAGAGACCAAAACTGTAAATGAGCCGCGAGGTTAACGTCGTCTCTTCAGTATTTACAAAGATAACAACCACTAATGAGAATATTTGTCCTAATTAGTTTCACACTGCTGCTAATTATCTCCACTGAACAGGTCTTGAGCCACGAACAACACATTTCATCAAGGTGTTTGGGGCGTGCGAGCGGCGTGAGCCTACCGGGAGAGCGGCCTCAGGGAACCTACAGCACAAACATTTTCCTTATGGTGACGTCTCCTGATCCCGAAGCTAGTCTATTCATTACACACAAAGGCTTGTGCAAGAAACTGACAATTAATGTTCTACATGAAATCACAGGAATAGACAGGACGTCGTGAGGGTCAAAGACAAATGATGAAAATGTATGGCAAAAAAAGTACAAAAAAATCTAATAAAATAAACTAGGCCCATAACAACTAAAGTAGTGAAAGGACCCATTGATCTGGACTTAGGCTGCAATTAAATATAGAATTAGGGGTGTCTTTATTTAGTTTTAATTTACTTTTGGGGGTTACATATACCTTTATGTGTATTTAATTTATTTTAAGTAACTTGGGTTATTACTTTATTTAATACTAACTAATTTTATTTTATTATTAATTAGAAATTTAATTTTGTGTTTTATTTTGTAATATTTCATATTTTATAATTTTTAAAATTTTTATTTTTATCTTAATTTTATTTTTATTACATGTTTTCTTAAGTATTTTTTTTATTTGAAAGTAATGCTTTTTTTTAATGCAAATTAGGCCTTTGGTGCAATGAGGGCCCTCCTGTTTTGCCATTGCTTCACTGTCAATCAGTGAAGGAAGAGCTGGTCACAGAAAGGAGTGGACCCTGGGTGCAACAAGAGCAATAGTGGCACCTTTTTGCACCTCAAGAAAAATTATCATAATTTGGGAACTGAGCCTCAGATTACCAAAACACAAACAGTGTTTTAATGAAGTGAACCACAGTTATGGGTCTATGCAGTTTGATTGGAAGGTCGCTGGTTTCTTTTAAAATCTTTATTCTAATTGATTGCATTATACTTTTATATACTCATATATTATTTTCTGTGTTCTTTTGACACAGGCTGTTACTAGGTTAAAAGGTTTCTGTCACCAGATCTGGGCATATTAAACAGGATGACATTTGCAATGTGCAAATGTCACCTGATGCCTGATGCCCAATCTGTACTCTGACGTCATCGGCGCAGGCGCAGTGAGGTAGCCGGGAGCCTGGCGGCCAGCGCCACTCACTGCGCCTGCGCTGATTTTATTCTGCACGGCGCAGGTGCGGGATTTGAAGTGAGGACAGGGCCGGTAGAGGATCAAACAAGCTGCCTGGCCCTGTCAATCAAGACAAGGTAGGCGTGACAGCAGGTGGGCAAACGGAGCTTACTACTTGCAGGGTAACCGCCCCTTGCACCTAGTAAGCCTAATTAGCATAAAATAAAACTGCTTTTTTATCGGTTTTCCCCACTGGCTGATTAGAACCTGGAAGCCTGGGAAACTGAGCACAGGGTAGAGGTAGACCCACATTTGATTATTCCTTGAGCTAGGATCAGTCATTTCAGAATAGTGGGATCCCCTCCATAAAAAACATTTTTAGTTGATCTAACTTGAAGACCACTTGTCAGCAGATCAATCCCAGTAACTGGGCATAATGTCTGGACGGGTTGATCCTATAGATTAAATTGAAACCTATCTTGTGAAAATCGACTCTTATTCTTTATGCAAAATATGTCGTCAGTGTTCTTAGGGGCAGGACAGATCATCATATCTCAGCTTCCTGTGGGTGTGAATTGGAGATGGGGATATAGAGATTAACTACATGTATCTTAAGGATCTGGTAGAGTTAGAATTTAAAGTAATCAGTTAAAGAGTGTCTTTGTATCAATATGTTAGGAAGGATTCTTTACAGTAAGAGCAGCAAAGCAGAAAAACACCCTAAAGCAAGAGGATGTGTTGCCAAAATTAAGCAACTTGAAATTTAATGTGTTAGATTAAAAAAAAAAAAAAAAACATGGCCACTTTCTTTAAAAAACCAGAATCAGTCCAGTCCATGGTATTACAGCAGTGGGTGTGGAGCCACTGCGTCAACCAACAGATTTTAAGTTGGACTACTCCTTAGGGTGTTATCCTGGCAGTCTCCTGGTATTCATCCTTCAACTCCTTTACATGGATCTGAACTTTGCTGCAGGCCGCTATTTCTCAGAGTAGTCTCTGTTTAGTTGATAGTTGACTGACTGGGCTGAAGAGATACGATACTGATGCAGGGCACCGAGTGATCAGGAAAAACCATAGTCAGGAACAGGGAGAGTACAAGCAATCCAATAAAAGGCCTGAGGTCAGGGTAGGCAGCAAAGGGTCAATGCAGAGGTCAGGATCCAGGAAATAGGCAGAAGTTGGGACAGGGGCAGAAATATAAATACAGCACACCTATGCAGGGAGCTAGCAAGCTAGGCAACCTACAGGTGGCCAGCCATGGGCCGGCATGATTAGGGTGTGCTTGTGCTGGCCCTTTAAAAGGGTTATCCGACACTAACAAATGCACCCCCATATGCCAGGCCCCTCACACTGATTACTGATTCTAGTTACCTGGCTGCCTGCGCCGCTCCTGGTTCCTTCACCGCCACTGCTGCTTCTCCCTGTGCATGGGGAGGGGGCAACCAATGGCAGGCAATGACGGGGATGAGCATCCCTAGCATCGCGGATGAGCCTCCCTAGCATAGGGGAAATGAAAGCTGCAGACTGGATGGACCAGAGAAAGTGACTGGCCGAGGAGGTTGTACAGACACTGCCGCAGGTGTTGGCAGTGTCGGAGCAGTACTGTAGGACCAGCTGCTAATGACCAAGCTGAGTAGTTAGCTCTCTATATACAAGCCCATATTGGGTGGGCCAGTGGGTTCCATGACCTGAGCAAACTGATATGATAGTGGGTGTGGAACTATGTCAACCAACAGATTTGGCTTTAGGCTAACCCTAAGGGTGTTATCCTGGCAATCCCCTGGTGTTCAACCTTTAACCACTGTACCGGGATATGTACTTCACAGTATGGGAACCACAAGGCCACTGCCTCCTAAAGTAGTCCTTGTTGGACTGACAGCTGACCCCACAGGGGAGACACTAGTGCAGGGCACCAAGAGATCAGGCTAAACAGTGGTCAAGCGGAGGCCGAGGTCAGGGCAGACTTGGCATATGAAACATGAGAAGCAGTCCGGTCAGGTAAGGCAGTAGAGAGTTAATACAGAGGTCAGGCGCACGTGAAGCAACAGAGGGCCAGAATCCAGGAAATGGGCAGAAGTCAGTACATGGGCAGACAAATGAATACAGCAAACCTTTGCAGGGAACTAGCAAGATAGACAACCTATAGCTCAGGCATCCTCCCATAGGGGAATGTGACTTAAGTACCTAAAGGTGACCAGCCCTAAGGTGGCATGAATTAGGGTGCGCACATGCTGATCTTTTAAGAACTCATAGGAGCACAAGTGTGCGCCCTACGAGCAGAGTCTTTGCCAGCAAGAAATAGGCTGTAGCTTGGCATGGAAGAAGAGGCGGATGACATTGGTGGCCAGGCTTTCTGCAAGGAAGCAGACTAAGACATATGGATTTAGGCTGGCGGAGCAAGAGCAGGAGGGAGAGTGGACCCTAAGCCTGCCCGAAAGAGCGGATAGGCAGCAGACACAGACCGCTAATATAATACATGGTCTGTGTGCTGTGTTGCATCTCAGTCCTATTCCATTCAAAGAGGATGAGCTGTAATACCAAACTCAATGCTGATGGACAAAAGTGGCCATGTGTTTTCAATCTCATACAATCAATTCAAATGTTCCTCTGGCTTTAGAGCATTTCTCGGCTTTGCTACTCTTACTGTAAAGAATCCTTTTTTTATATAAGCAATAAAACAACCTTTCTATATACAGAATTGATATCTCTCTGGTCAGTTTTAAAGTTTTTGGAATAAAATGTCAGAAGGTAAACCTTGACCCTGGATATATTCATAGATATCACTGGCATCACCAGAAGGTGCTTGTGGTCAGAGAAACTCCCTCCATCAACCTGCTTAATAGGACCCAGATAAGCCCTATCTCCTAGGTCCACCGTACTATGTGTGAAGCTAATTTTTGGAAGAATTTATGACACAGAACCTTTAAAAAAATAACATTTTCATGTTTGGATTGAATGCATTTTTACTTTTTAAAAAAAAAATTCTTCTCTTTTATCTACTTGGTGGAAAAGTCTTTGCAATAACCATGATAGAAGCTTCTCACATGAAATCACTTTGTAATTGTCAGGTAAACAGGGGCCCCCGGAGGTGCCGTGTACTGATGATCAGCCGCAGCCTCCACGTCCTGACAAGTTCCATGTGGCCCCAGTGGGATTCATTAATCCAGGTGTTTAGAGTCAATCTTAAGAATCCACATTTAGACCATACATTCTGCAATTAACAAAGGAGAATTTAATGAACACTGATTAGCCGGTTCCTAGGGGCGTCATTACTTACGCAACAGCGAGTCCTGAGCAAAGAGAGAGACAAATGCTTTCTTTATTATGTATGGAATCATTTCTCATTAAGATGAGATCATTTTAAATCATGAAACACATTTTCACTAAAATTCCAGTATTTTATCAAACATTATCAAATTACATCATCCTGACGTCCAGGATCTTGGTTTTCAATACAAATAATATAGTATGGGTGATAATAATGAATATACACATAGAGGATGGTGCCATCTACAGCCCATAGGAGTCAATACTAAGGAAATAAGGGGCACATTTATTAAGTAATAAATGACAAATCTGTGTGTATCAGAGTTACATTATCCCACATTGTACATATTTGTGTCTTCTGAGGTCTGTGCAAAGTGTAGTGACCAGATACAGGATATAGCTAGTGAGTGTAGCTCTGGAGTATAATACAGGATGTAACTTGGGATCAGTACTGGAGTCCACTCCGATACACGGCTTACAACTTGGCATAGTCGGAAGGATACAGCGACCGTTATGGACGGGAACGTGGTGGGAGACCTTCCCCCGGTGCCACTGGCACAAACAGCCCCAGTGCTGCCCCGCCATGCCAGCCTCTGTAGGGTACATCCCTGTGGGGGTGCTATTGGGTCATCTGCCCACATTTGATGGTAAAAGCATGACGTTGCAGGACTGGACTGAAAGGGGGCGGAGTGCAGTTAAAATGTGTAACCTGACCCGCGAGCTGCGGGCGGAGGTTGTGTTGAGGGCTCTAGAGGGTGATGTCAGATGGACAGTGATGGTAATGCCCAAATCCGAGAGAGCCATCCTAGAGAAAATATTATCCCTGCTGGAGGAAGCCCAGGGGGAGATGCTAAAGTAGTACAGTTGCGGAGCCACTTCTTCAACTGATCACAGTGAGAGGGTGAGTCCCTAATGTAGTACTCCAGTGCCCCACAGGAGACGTTAAATGAAGTACAGCGGTGAAACCCAGAGGCCATGGGAGCCTTCCAGGAGGTGGACTGGCTACTATGAGACCATTTCATAGTGGGGCTCTCCAACAAGCTCTTACAGGACAAATTGATGACCCAGACGACAAGAGATGACCCGGACGAAAGCCGACATGATGTTCTACAGCTTCTACCTAGCCACCGTGGAAAGAGAGGAAGAGCACATGTCTGTGGCGGTGAAAGTAGTGAGTAGCACCCTTTCAACAGGAGGCCGGTCGGGGTCTGAAGACTCAGTCCTTAAAAGATATGGTCCAGGCCCTGCAGACAGAATTGAGAGAACTTCGGCTGGAAGTGTCCCAGATGAAGGCAGGATCACCCCAGCCTCCAGAAATTACCCCGGCTCCCCACGCCACTCCACCCAGGATAACTTGGGTGTGGGGGCTCAATGAAAGAGGGCTTTTCTGCTGGGCTTGTCAACAGTACAGCCATATGGCCAGAGAGTGCTCAGTACAGATGAAGTCCAAGCTGACGTTAAATTTCTGACCGCTGCAGTAAACGGGCGTCCTGCGGTGGTACACCAGATTCTAAGCCCTATGCATGGGGGGAGGAACATTACCTATATGCCAGCAGCCCCGTAATGGAAGCCGACTTGGAAGGCCAGAAGGTACACTGCCTAGTTGATACAGAGTCGGAGTGCACCTTTATGCCTCGGGAGTTCTTTGAGAGACACTTTGGGCATATGATGGAACTGGAAGACGGGGGCGTCATCAGGCTGAAGGCTGCTAATAACAGAGAGATGGACATGCGATGGATAGTCTGGATGCGTATCAGACTGTTTGGGCAAGAAGGGGGTTATATTGGTAGACCATTTGTCCCGGAGAGGAATGGACGTGACACTAGGTATGAATGTGCTGAGAGACCTAGACCACCAACGCTATATCAAAGAAGGGCCGAAGTATTGGCAACGGGTCACCACACACTGGCCAACCCAGAAGGTTCTACGGCAGATGGTTAGGAGCTGTAGTCTGCAAAAGAGCAACATGTCCAGCAGGCCCATTGGACACGTGAAGGTGTCACGGAGGACCCAGAAGGTTCTACGGCAGATGGTTAGGAGCTGTAGTCTGCAAAAGAGCAACATGTCCAGCAGGCCCATTGGACACGTGAAGGTGTCACGGAGGACTGCGGTGAAGATCCTGCCACGAAAAGAGCAAATATTGATGCTGCCGGTGGGGGCTGGATGAAAACTGAATGTACTGGAGGTCCTGATCGAGGCTGCTTACTAGGAGGAAAGACAGGCTCGTCCACTGGTAGCCCAGACCCTCGCTATTGTGATGGATGGTGTGCCTGTACGCTGCCTCAATGTTGAAGACTGCAAATTAACTGTTCCTGGGAATATCTTGCTGACCGACGGGGACATCCTTTGATGAAGGAGCTTCACGCTACAGCCAGAGAGGAGCTCAGGCTGGACCTATGCTGTAGATGTCCATTAAAGGGAGACCCCTGATAGCGGAGTGGAACGGCCGAGTGATCATGGCCCTGACGGGAGTGGACTGCAAGACCCTAACACCAGGACAACAGAACTTGCTGGAAAACACCCTTTGGGAACTTCAGGAGGCGTTCTCCAGACATGATGAGGACTTTGGGTGTGCTTCCGCCATCGAGCACGTAATCCCCACAGGTGGCGCTACGCCGATCGGGGAATGTTACCGGCAGATCCCACCCAAAATGTATCAGGAGGTAAAGGACATGGTGGCCAGCATGTTGGAAAATTAGGTGATTCTGGAGAGTCAAAGTCCCTGGGCTGCCCCACTGGTCTTGGTGTGGAAGAAAGATGGGAGTCTCCGGTTCTGTGTGGATTATTGGAAACTGAATGCCCAGACCATCTGTGATGCCTACCCCCTTCCGTGGATTGAGGAGTCGTGTCCGCCCTGAGTCATCAGAAGTGCTTCTTGACTCTTGATCAGACTAGCGAGTATTGGCAGGTACCGGTGGCCAAGAAGGACAAAACAAAGACTGCCTTCATCCTACTCATGGAACTCTATGGATTCAACTGGATGCCGTTAGGTCTGTCCAATGCCCCAGGAACATTCCAGTGGCTGATGAAGCACTGTCTGGGAGACCTCAACTTTGAGTCAGTATTGATATACCTGGACAACAAAGTAGTGTTTGGGGCCTCCTTTGAAGATCACCTTCAGAAGCTGTGGTAGGTCTTAGGACGGCTGCAAGACCATGGGCTCAAGATTAATCCCAAGACGTGACAACTGTTTTGACAGCAGATAAAGTATTTAGGACACTTGGTCACCCAGGAGGGGGTAAAGCCGGCCCCCAGCAAGCTGGAGATCATTCAGAAGTGGCCCCGGCTGCGTACACTATAAGAGTTGCAAACGTTCGTGGGACTGGCCAGCTACTACAGGAGGTTTATACCCAAGTTTGCTCATTTGGCAGACCCATTAAAAGAGTTATCAAAGGGCACTGCAGGGGACCTGAACAATCATCCCATTGAGTGGGGACCCCGGGAACAAGAGACCTTTGAAGCAGTGAAGATCCAGTGCCCCGATTCTGGCTAATGTGTGGTTCGATACCCCATTCCTGCTGTACACTGATGGAAGTCTACATGGTCTAGGAGCTGTGTTATCCCAAGCCCAGGATGGACGTGAGAGAGTCATTGCCTTTAGCCGGTCCTTAAGGAAGTCAGAACGCAACCCTGACAACTGTAGTACCTTTAAATTGGAACTACTGGCACTGGTGTGGGCCATGAGCAAAAGATTCGTGGATTACCTGACAGGCGCAGAGGTGACTGTGATGACAGACAACCTGTTAGCACATCTGGAGAATGCCAAGCTGGGTGCGCTTCAGCAGAGGTGGATGGCTCACCTTTCTATGTACCAATACCACATCAAGTTCCGGTCAGGGAGAGAGAACGACTCTCCCAAGTCCCTGTAGGGTTGTTGAGTCAAAGTGCTGATGAGGAGCTAGAGAACACTGAAACTCCTGACCTTGTTCGATTACCTATGTTCCAGGATGTGGCACATTCAAGTGGGGTGGCGTCCGGGATGTCAATGGTACTGGGAAAAATGTTGGCTGATTGGTAGAGGGTCCAGAATAGCTGCCCAGACCTGTGGAAAGTAATCTGGCCTGGAACAAGATCTGGGCTCGGCCAGATGACCAGGCCCGTCTGACTCCGGAGGGCAAGAAGTTGTTGAGGCAGTGGGATCAGCTGACTGGGCCTTCTGTGTCGGACCATATACTTACAATCAGAGCTGCAGTCCCTGCAACAGATTGTCATACCCATGTAATTGGAACTGGAAGCTGCCCGGGATGCCCATGAAAGGTCACGGCATATCTCAAATGTTGGCCATGCGAGCTTAGTAAGTGTACTGATTGGCTCCTGTCTGGGCAATCTGGACGTCCACACTCCTAGAGCTCCTAATGATCGATTATGTACAGATTGGGTACTCTCGGGACACTCATACTGTCTTGTACCCACCAGAGCCCCGATGGAGCAGTTGATTGCTAAAGCGGTCTGCAAACACTTTATACACGTGTTCGAGTGTCCACGCAGGGCACATTCGGATCAATGGGCATGTTTTCAGGGTACTCTAATGAATGAGCTGTTCCAACTGTATGGGATCGAATCTTCCCGTATCACCCCCAGGGACATAGGGGTGCGAGCGGTTCAACCGCACCTTGCTCCAGATGCTGCGGACTCTGGAGGACAGCCAAAAGGCCCGGTGGCCAGAGTACTTACCTGAACTGTTATGCTCATGTTTGGGAGAGCTGAATGGGAGATTGTGGACGGGAGGCTGAGACCGATCCACAAGGTTGTGGGGGGTGCCTGAGACAAGTGGTACACCCTAACCCAAGACCAGTGCAGAGGGATGGGTATGCCCCAGGAGATTGAGTGATGGTCAGGGCCAAGAGGCCGTCTGGGAAGTTCAAAGGGCGGTGGGAGGTAGTCCCATACATAGTGAAGAGGTAAACCCAGCCATCATGGTCTATGAGATAATGCCATTAGGGACTGGGGGGCCCTCGCAGAACTTACGTCGTAACATGTTGAGGAGCTATAATTTTGATGAGGCTGTGTGCGTGGAGGAGATGTCTCCTCCTGCTCTGAGTACAGAGGAAATCCACTTAGATGAGGAGGAGGAATGGTGTGTTGTCCCTGCCGTGATACCCACAGAGGCTCTGGCTGTGGCAAGTTTGCCACCTAGGGAGATTTTTGAGCAGTCAGTAGCTCCTCCCCTATTAGATATGTCTGATGCCCCCAGTGTTTCTGAGCCTATCACTCAGCGAAGGTCAACCAGGCCCAATGCTGTTGTGCCCCCACAGCGCTATGCCTAGGATGAGTTTGTATGGGGAGGGTTGCCGAGGGCGGCAACCGCTAGTGGGGTGGCATGTGAGATGTGGAAACAGTTCTCATTGTGTGAACTCTGTGTTTATGTAAATTAACTTAAATTACATGGAATGACATTCTGATGTTTGGCCACAAGATCTCGCTGTTTCCTAAGCACAGCAATAGACTGCATATTGAATACTTTCAGAGCCTGGAAAAGAAGTGAATGATCCTCCATCTTAGACTGAAGCTGAGAGAGTGAGACTGAGGACCTTTGTGAGGTGAGGATCCATTGATATCCCGGTATTGGAACATCCACAGCTGCAGCCAAGAGAAGCTGATCATGTCCAAGACCCTGATCCTGTCCAGATGAAGGAGGATTGCTTCCAGAAACACTGATGAGAGCTGAGGGGTGCAGCACTGTGCAGCACAAGGGTCTCAGCTGTCTGGCTGGTTGTATGTAAATTTAATTGTGTGTTATCATCATTTGTGGTCGTGCTCATTACCACGTTTAAGTAAAATACTGTTTTGGCAACACACACACAGCAGAGGCCTGAAGGAGCTGGTAGGGCTATGATGGTTACGACTTTCAATAAAGGACTAGAACTAGGACTAAAACCCTTGTTTTGCATTGGTGCTGCTGGTTCAGATATGTGGTACCATGAAAAAACAGATCAACAGCATCTGGGTTTGGATCAGTAGCACCCAGTAATGGATCAGAGATGCCCAAAATTTGTAAAGAATTGTACTGTTAAAGCGGAGGGCAATGATAAAAGTGGGGTTGGGGCTGCTTCTAAACACAGTAAGCAAGCTGACTGGTCCATACATAAGGGGCTGATAGCATGTCTACAAAGGCCGTTCTGGCCCCGGGGCCCAATGATGCTGAGGTACCAAACCTTACACCAAAACACACCTGTTCAGCCAGAATGAGCGAGGGAACGAATGTGGGAGAGAAATGTTTTTAATAATAATATGTCTGGTGGATTGAGTGGCGGTAGGAGGGACGGAAGGGTGTGTGTGGTATCCACTATAAGTGAGGCTGGTTTTGTGGTGGAGGATATGGAGGTGGGTGGTGGAGGGTCATTGGTAAGTGGGGAGGGTGGGGGGGCCTGGTCTAGTTGCCCCCTTGTGGCAGCCCCTGTGTGTAGCTATGCTAATGTCACAGCCAGGGGTAATAGGGAGCCCTCTTTGTCCTCTGGCTCTGGGGATGGCTTTTTGCAGCAGCACCTTCTGGAGGCTTTAAAGAGAGGGGAGAGAACAATCAATGTAGAGAGTAAGGCGGTTGATCTATTCCTATATTGGCACCTAGTCTGGGGCCTGAACATTTATGGTAAAACATACAATCTGCAACCTTCCTTGGAGAAGATCACATCCAGATTTTCTATGCAGGTTAGCCAAAGTTCTGTCACAGATGTGGCAGCCCCACACACTTCAGTGCTAGCTGCACTGCACAGAAGTGCGCATGGGGAGATAGGTCACTTCGCTGCATCATGTGTGGAGGTTAGGTGTCATCTGTGTGGTGAATTAGGTCATCCATTCAGTCGCTGCCCTCAGGGGTGCCTGGCAGGGGTGAAGGAAGACGTGAAGGAGATGAGGGGTCAGGGAGGAAAGGTAAGCAGATGACGCCTGCCCAATTGAGGAGTCAGGAAAAACTCCAAAAGTAGAGAAAGACTCACTGTGAGTCTCGGGAACCTCAGGCAACTGGGGTAACTGGGATGTCTTCTGATCTCGCCCCTGAGGCCATTTCTACTGCTGAGACCCAAAGGGACAGTGAACTGGACGGGAAAATTAGGAGGATCCAGGAAGGTGCCATCTTCTCAGTATCCCCCCATGTCGAAAGTACAGTGTATAGACGGGAAAAGTGGGGGATGGCAAGAAAAAAAAGCAGGGTAAAAAACATATAGCAAAACTCCCACCACTAGATGCCAAAGGAAGGTACAACCGACCCCCCTCTCCTGGGGAAAATATGTTCTCGGGGTGGGGGCTGACATGGAGTCAGAGGACAAGGACGGAGGTAAGATGGACATGTTGGTCTCCTTGAGAAGGGGTAAACCATCATGTGATGAGAAGAATGATATTGTCAGGGCTGGGATACACAGATAAGGCGTAGTGATCCCTAAGCTTAATCCCAACCCCTTTCCCTGCCTATTGCCCGCTCAGGCTAACCCCTGAGCCAACAACCAGAAGACTGAAAATACACTAACAAAAGTGCAGGGGATGGGAAGACAAACAAGACAGACAAACAAGAACCAAATGGGTAGTCAGGTAGCCACATCAAAACCAGGAGAGTACGTCAGGAACCAAATCAGCAAGCAGAGAGAAGTAGTCAAAAACTCGCCAAGGGTCAAAGAACATAAAGAGTCTAAACTGCAGAGCAAGAATGTCAAACCAGGTAGTAGCAAGGAAACTACAAACACTGGCAGCTAGGTAAAAGTTAGAGGGCCTTAAATACCTAGCAGACCCCACCCAACCAGCTGACTGGGAGGAGAAGCAAGGAACAAAAACTTAACTCATGAGATGCCAATGAACAGAAAATAAACAGACACTATATTGCTCGCGCTTTCCGGCGACCAGTAACAGGCCGCGAGCGAGAGTGCGCACCAGCCACGTCCCTGGCACTTATGACCGTTGCACGCGTCCCCTGCCTGGGACGCGCATCCACAGCCAGAGACCGCCGGCTGGAGGAGGAGCCTGCCGAAATAGCGGACGAAGCCTGACCCCGGGCAACCACCTCGCCACCAGAGTCAGGGGCAGGACCAGCAGAACGGGTGCAATGACTGCCGGTCCCGACAGGTATGGGCAGTGGGAAAAAGAAAGCTGTCTAATTCAATCATCCATGATGGCGGCACCCACTCTGTTGGCACTGCATCCGTTAATGTAGCCAACATTAGGTCAGACACAGCTAGATTTGCAGCCTTTTTTTAGCTGAGTTGAAGCTGACATTGTATTTGGCAGCCTTATTTAAAGCTAAAAGGGAATGTAGACTCTGAGCTTCCTATTGGTCTCTTGCAGCCAAGTCATATAGCAGAGTGGTCGTTATTTTTACCTCTGCGGTAGACTCCTGACGGGTTATTGAATTAGAAATGAGGAGGTGTCTGATCCTTAATGTCCTCAAAAAGGGAATCTCAACTTTGTCTAACATCCATAGTCCCCAGTCCAATTGGAAGTTTCTCTTTGTGAGGATCAAGCCCTATCTTTTTACATGTTGGCACGTAGTCTTTGGAGGGGACTTCAATACTAGCACAAGGCCCCACGATAGGGTAGGTTCCAAGGACAAGCTGACTTTTGATAGCATCGTGCTCAATAGCATAGCCAGTGAGGCTTGCCTGCTGGATGTCCATATCTGGCATACCCCAGGCCATGCAGGGTTCACCTATAAACTATGTACCAGGGTGGCCTCCCCAGGATACAGTAAAGTCACGAATGAAAAATGAACTCCAACACCATTTTTTTTTCCAAAACAGTACTTTATTTAAACGTGGTAATGAGCATGACCACAAATGCTAGTAACACACAATTAAATTTACATACACCCAGCCAGAAGGCTGAGACCCTTGTGCTGCACAGCACAGCACCTTCTGATGGATGCTGGAGATAAGAGTGGTAATTTATCTACTGGAGGGCTCAAATAAAACAGCCATGCTTTAACGGTTATATCCTAAAAATCAGGTTTGCTCTGCATCAGCTGGTAACTGAGAATCGAACAAAGGCTTCTCCAACAAGCGTGCGGTATCGCAGTATATGTTGCATTGCTCCTCAGCTCTCATCAGCGTTCCTGGCAGTAATCCTCCTTCCTCTGGACAGGATCAGGGTCATGGACAGGATCAGCTCCACTAGGCTGCAGCTCTGGTCACTGAAGGGCGCTCCCACACCTGGATGTCGATGGATTCTCTCCTCACCCAGGTCCTCAGAGTCTCAGCTTCACTCTAAGATGGAGGATTCTTCACTTACTTTTCAGGCTTGTAACTCCACCCCTAAGAGTTTTTTTTTTTTTTTTAATATCAGATGAATCTAGGAATGCAGCCCTTTTTAGCTATGCTTAGAAAACAGCAGCATCTTGTGGCCAAACAGCAGAATGTCAGTCCAGATCATTTAACTTCATTTACACAAACACAGTGTTCACAAAAGGAGAGCTGTTTTCCCATCTCACCGACCTATCATAGGGGTAGTTGTAGGTCTAGAATAGATAGATTTCATTTAAAGGAGGAATCCGCCTCTTCAGCCATGTCTGGGGAGGAGGTGGAGTTCTCTGACCACAGTCTAATTATGTTTTCTCTGGATGTTACAGAGATCCCCACCCCCTCTCCAGATGGGAAGAGGCTATTGGTGGCTCATTTCATCTCTCTTGGAAGAAGCATAGATACGACGGTCCTTTAAGGATTTCGTTCACAATCAGGTACCATTGCTGGATCTCTGTAGCAGTAAGTCTGAGTGGTGGGAGATGTTCAAGGAAAGGGTGAGGAGATTCATCCGCCAGCTCTTGAGCACTAGGAGCCTGAGCAGGTACTGCCTGTATCAGCGCCTGATGAGGAAACTCGAACGTCTTGACTCACATCTTTGGTTTTTGAGAGGAATTACTCGAAATAAGGCTTGTCTGACCCTTACAGAAACTGCAGTATGTCAATGAGTAGTTATATTGTGTCAGGAATGATTGATAGTATGGGGTCCCTGAGAAGGTCCAGATCAGGGATCTTGGAGGTCATCAGATCCTTTACCCACATCTCATGGTGAAGAGGGATCTTGATCGGGATAGGATGTCAGCTGAAACTGTTCCTGAACCAGGAGTAGACCCCTCTCTCGATGTTTGGACAGAAAGGATACAGAAAGAGGAAGTCAGTCTGGTGATTGAGGGGCTTGCTCCCAAAAAATCACCAGGTCCAGATGGCTTAACATCTTTTATAAGACCTTTAAGGACATCTTAGTTCCCCCCATGACTGAGGTATTCAATGAGTGTCTCTCCTCGGGCGCTCTAACAAAGTCAATGTCAGTGAGCCTTGATCATTCTACTAAAGACTAAAGATCCATTCCACATTGAGAATTGGCATCCCATAGTGTTCCTCGGTGTGCACAGAAAGATTCTGGCAAAAAGTGCTGAAGTTTGCATCCCAGTTCGTTTCTGGGGCCAAGTACTGCTCTGTTCTAGGCCGCAGTACTTTTAGTGCTCAATGTCCGGGATGTCGTGGAGCAGGTCAGTGGAAGGGATACTTGCTGTCCTTGGATCAGGCAAAAGCATTGATCATGTTGACCACGAGTACCTCTGACCTGTCCTTCTGAGATATGGCCTGCCAGAAACGTTTGTTGATTGTCTTAAGACCTTGTGTGCAGGATGAGTTTCCCGCTTGTGAACGGTTGGATTTTCCACCCTTTTGAAGTGGGATCTGAGGTTCACCAGGGTTTTCCTTTGAGCCTGCTATTGTACGTGTTTGCGATTGATCCCTTCCTTAGAAGGGTTAATCGTGGGCCATTGGCAGGTATCGGGATGCACCTGGCGGTGGTGTATGCGGATGTGTCTTCGAGAGGGGAGGCAGAGTGGGTGCTGTCAGAGGTAGAATGCTATTCAGAGTCATCTGGGTCCAAGAACAACCGGGATAAGTGTGAGAGTCTCTGGCCAGGGGGATTACCCCCATCAAAATTGGGTCAGCAGGCTTAAGATTTCCACTCAGAAAGTTGACCAGTGGAAGGGTTGGTCTTTGACCCTCAGGGAAAGGGTGAGCAGTTTCAAAACCTACCTGATCCCTTTGCTGTTATATCTGGGCAGTATGTGCATCTTGATAGAACCTTTCTAGACTTGGGTCAACAGTCTGTTCCTCCAGATTTTATGGAGAAATAGAATGAACCTTGTGAAGAAGGAGGTTACTTACTGTACAAAGAAAGAAGTAGGGTTGGGTATGGTCAACCACGTGGTGTTTCTGTTGAACACCTTTATTATGATTATACTCGCAAGTCTCTGGAAATAGATGGCTCCTCCATGGGTAGTCTCCAGTCGGGGATGGTTTAGACCAGAGATCTCAAACTCGTGGCCCTCCAGCTGTTGTAAAACTACAACTTCCATCATGCCAGGAGAGCCTACAGCTATTGGGGCATGCTGGGAGTTGTAGTTTTGCAACAGCTGGAAAGCCACGAGTTTGAGATCCCTGGTTTAGACCTTTCTTCCAGGAATGGGAGACAGGGGGGCAAGTGAAGGATCTTCACACACCACATGGGTATCTCCCAGCTTATGCTGCTCTGGTTCTGAAGGTATTACTGTGGTGGGGTCTGGGGATGTGGGAAATCAGGACTCAGTGAAGGGAACTCCTTGACCAAAGGGTTCTGTTGACCCCATTTCCAGAAACCTCTGACCCTCAGGAACCAAGTCAGGATCTGGGATTCGGGTTATAGCTTTTGAATTCCATCAGGATCCCTTGAAGTTTTGGGACTTCCATGGGAACTGTGTGTGAGGGACAATCTGAAGTGTAGGAGCTCTGAGGACAGAGGGTGTCCCTGGGATGAGGGCAGTGCTATACTGGAGTGCATGAACCACTTCCTGCTTCATTATCCCTTTAACACAGAGGTTTACACCAGGGTGGGGACCTCCATCGGCTGGCCTAGGCTGATCACTCTCTCCTTTGCGGAATGGGCCTATTGAGCATTCAGACACCTGGGTGGTAAGGACTGCTACACTTTATTTCTAGTCAGCTCAGTGGTCAGGTACTACACATGGCATGCACGATGCTTAGTCTCCACATAGCACCCTTACAGTGGGGCCCTTACATGTCGATAGCAGGGGTTGGCTGGCCTGATCAGGTGACCCTAGAATATACTAGTGACTGCCCGCGGTGCTCGGCTCAGATGCTGTCTGGATGTCGCAGAGCTGCTGCGTTTCAGGGAGAGTGTTAGGGCCTGGATTTAGTTCTCTGTTAGGAGTGATCTTAAAAGAACCCAACAGCCCTTCTAAGGGCTACAAGACATTTTTTTTGTCTCCTGGCTGGGCTGGCTGGTACTAGTAGTGCAGCTATCGCCATATATAACACTTTTTTTTTAATTGTTATATCTCAGTGATACAAATCCATTTCATACAGCTGTGTGGAACCATTCTGTGTGTCACAGTTCAGCAGTTCAGTCACCACAATCCGTATTTTCTGTCCAGGTGACACATTCTGTATGTCACGTCAGTAAAAAAGGTCTTTTGCTCTCACTCATACAGCTACATTACAAAAATCTCTGTGCGACATTTGTCTGGGTTGCAGTCGAAATAGCCACAGTCAGCAGGGGATAAGTTTGCTCTCTGATAGTTTCTGCACGTCACATTAAAAAAAAAAAAATAAAATAAAAAAAATATATATAAAAAAATAGTTTTTTTGTTGTTTTATCTCAGTGATTCAAATCCATTTCATACAGCTGTGTGGAACCATTCTGTGTGCCACAGTTCAGCTGTCCAGTCACCACAATCCGTATTTTCTGTCCAGGTGACCCATTCTGTATGTCACGTCAGTAAAAAAGGTCTTTTGCTCTCACTTATACAGCTACATTACAAAAATCTCTCTGCGACATTTGTCTGGGTTGCAATTAAGCAGACCAAGTCTGCCCGTAATCTAATAGTTTCCGTGTAATTGCTCCATACTGCACGGTACGTAATAACATACGTAATTTTGCTCTAATTTATCCACCTATATATTTTCTTGTTCAGATTGAACAAGTTTGTGGGTTTCAGTACAGCAGGCCCATTTATTTATTTTTTTTTCATATAATACACTTATATACAGAAAATGTTGAACCCCAGGGCTAAGGGTTGAGGACGAGGGTGTGGGCATTCAATTACTGCAGGGGGCAGAGCCATGGTCCTGGGCAGGGTGAGACAGTACCTGCTGATGAGGGAGCAGGGAACGCCGCAGAGCTCACTCCCTAGCTTCATGTCTCAACTTACAGGGACAGTGGTAGAGGACTGTTAAACCACAACAGTGCGAACAGCTGATTATCGTGGATTGTGGACAGCTTCAAGTAATTTGTC